>VYZW01056419.1:9333-35703 GCA_013401315.1 Balaeniceps rex | reverse complement strand
ACTCTTTTATTACTACATCATTGTAGCCTTGTCAATGGGAGTAATTATTTTGCTGGTAACTTTAGCAGATGAGATGCATACTGAATGCAGGTAGCAATAGTTTAAAATATTCTTACGGAGACTTTATTGTGGTATATTTCTAACATAGACTCTGCAGTCGCAGAGCTAGGCAGCTGAAAGCAGGGCTGAGAGGAACTGGCTGTTAATTTTCCATTGCTAATGGGGCACAGCATTGTAAAAGCATTTGAAATTATATGGGGAACCTGTGGACATGAAGGCTCGCAGGTAATGGAACTGCATTCTGGTCATAGCCCTGTGCTGCCACATTGCTACTGCTGCCCAGGGCAGTCAGGTTAGGAGGAAGCTATGGGGTTATTTTGGGATTTTTTGTCTACATGAGGGTTTGCCAGAGCCAGAGGAATGCTTAGGAAAGAATATCAGTAGATTTATGTTCTCCTTGCACTATTAGGAGTAGGAAGGGTGGAATAAGGACCTACCCATCACTGATGCTGTTGCTAACAGAAACCTGGATTTTATCATTCTGCCCTTATTCGCTTAGTAACAGAGGAGGCTTTTCAAGTATATTGGGCAATAGTCCTGCATTTTACTTTCTTGTGGTGGAGCGCCAGATGTATTGTCATTTGAGATTTATGCCAGCAACAGCCTGCAGCCGCACATGGTTTGCTCTTTGACCTGCCTCCTCCTTACTCCCTTTCCTCACCAGTCAGCTGCTGTCCCTCCGCCGCTAATTTACATCCCCAAATGAATGAAGCCTAATCCCTAATCCTTAATCCTCCTAAAACCAGCTGAACTTTGTGATCCTATCTTGACTTTGCAGGAGATTTAAAACAAAAACAAGAAAGGGTGAAAAAATGTCTTTTCAGTTCTAAAAAGGGTGGCCATCATTTATATTTTTGCGGGGACTTTCTGCGAGTGCTCTGGCATTTTAGTGTTCCATGTATTTTTCCTTGTTACTTTATTTTTTTCACGTTGAGCATAATCATCTGGGGTTTCTGTTTCACTTCTGCCTCCTTGCTGTGCAGCATATATTCCCGCAGGGGAATCTGAGGAAGAGGGCTTTCCAAGAAGACCTCACTCTGATGTATTAATGTGGAGTGGGGACAGCGCACTTTCCCAGCATACTATTTCATAGATGAACATAGCAATGAATAGAGATTTCCCTAGCTCCCCCTTTTTAAAAGTAGTAATTTTTATTTCTGGAGCCAGGCAGTGTCTGAATGAGCTGTGCCCTTTCTGCCTGTAGGATTCTGTATCGGTATGTTGCCAGCATATTGTCCCACAAGATTTCAGGCAGCAGAGGAGGATGATCCTCCTCTTTGAAGCGGGTAGGGTTTACATTTCTCCTCTTATGCTACATTGCACAGTGAACTGGCAATATTTATCTTGTCTTTTGCCTAGGTGAATTATCACAACATTAAAATGTGAATGCAGTATATCTTTGTGAAGTTACCGTTTTTGGTCTACAGACAAAATCAGAGCTGGCCTGAGAATCAGAGTTTAAATCTCTCTTAATAGGGATGTTGCAGAGTGACAGGGCAGAGAGGGAAGCTCTTCCTCAGACAGAGGGTGAAGCGCATCCACCGCTGGAGCTCAGTGTGAGTGCAGTCCCCTCCTGTAAGCCCATAGGCAAAGCTCAGCGAGAAGATTCTCGTGGCTATGACTGTGGTACCCTGGCTGCCTGTGCTACTCTCGCTTCTAGGCTGGTTTATTGCAACTTTTGCATTTTGGAAGGTTTGGTCGGTGCAGAATGTGATTGCTGGCTCACTCAGTAATGTGTCGTGTGGAGAGCACAGGCTGGGGAACCCCATGGTTCCTTATTTAAAGAAACGAACATTATAAAATGTGAAATGTTTAACTTTGTAACAGAAAAAGGAGAGGATTGTACAGCACAGGATTAAATATGGGAATGCTCAAGCAATCAGAAACAATGGGATAGTTTATGAAAGGAAAGGAAAAAAAACATAAAAATGAGGTTCTCCTTGGTGGAAATCTCACAGACAAGCATCTTGTTATGATTTCTTGGAAAGACAGTACTCTGCACAGCTGTTAGCCACGTAAGAGAGAAATATGTATATGCCTATCCAAACGTGAATATTCAGTTACTAATCCAGTTTCCCCAAATACTTGGAACAGAGCTTTCACCAGTGCTTGTTATTTAAAAAAAAAAGTTATTGAAAACTTGCCCTTGAGAAACTGCGTTCCAAAACCTTGATTCTTATTAGGAAGCAAAACAACTTTCTTGTGGCAGAAAAATAATCATGCTTTAGGTAAAATTTTTCAAACATATGGCCCACAGAAATAGCAGGCTTCGGAAAGATTTATCTTTAACTGTATGTAAACAATTTATCTTTGCACGTGGAAGTTATGCATCAGATAGGATGCATTCTTGCAAAGTGCCATGCCTTGGAAAAAAGTCTTCGGTCTCCACCTTCAGATAAGATCCTGCAAAACTGCATTAGAGAATATATCAAATCATACAGAGACAGGAGAATCAGTAGGAAAGAAGGGAATCCCGCCTACACTTCTTATTCTGCTAGTGGCACATGAACGTACTGTATAGACTGCTTGATCACAGGGTTTGTGGGGTCTTTTTAATAGCTAGGCTGAGTTATGCGGGTGAACATATGATTTGCGCTTTTTGCCAACCACACACACAAGCTTTAAACTCGCTGGTTTGAATATAGTTAATGTCTTTTTCATTATGCATTGAACAAAAATAGAGCTCTATTACAAAGCCACATACACTATCTTGTTTTTTCTTCCTTCTGACATGCCTGAAGAAAGGAAGAGATGCGATCTATTCCAAATCTGTGAATGAACGCATAAAATATAGTTATCTGATGAGGCCACTGGTATCTTTTTGTAAAGACTTTAAGTAGCCAGCCTTTGTGTCACTGCACAATCTTTATGGTTGCAGGAGCTTAGCAGGAAGCTTAGAGGGCTTTGCCTGTGTTTTGCTGCTTTTTTCATCAGTGCTTTAGTGCCTGCTGATTAAGGGGTCATAAATCTTTGCAATATTGGTGGAGTCGTCCATTTCCATAGCAAATGACAACCTTTCCCTGCCTCCTTTTAACTGTTATCACACACATGTGGCAGCTACTTGTACATATCGTTGTCACGCACACCATATATTCCGAACAATGAATGCTCTTTTCCTGGAAACCTGAACCTCTTACCACTGCTAGAGAGTAGCCTTTACTCTTGAGGTCACCTTACTTGGCAAGTCAGTGAGTTAATGGGTCTGAAAAGATTATCCTAGACCAAAATTGATGTAAACATTCTCTTTTCAATGTAGAACGTATGGGCTTGGATGCCTTTCATCTTTCTTTGCACATTCCAGATGTTTGCTTCTTTCCTCTCATCGTATATACATGATGGGATAGATAATGTTCTGAGTTCAGATTTATGTCTAGAGCATGATGTGTTTGTACTCCGCTTCATTACGCCTTCTTTTTCCCCTTTATTTGGGAAAGGAGAAGTACCTTAGAAGCCTTTTTTAATTCAGGTTTGATTTGTTTATTCAGTGCTTTCAAAAAGCAGTCTGGTTAGAGTCCCTCATCCCCTTCATTTCTTCTGCTGTTCCCGTGCAATATATCTCCTTTCAGTCAAGGATGACTCTATGCTGTAGTGGTTTGCTCCTTCGGCTGCTTTGAAAAAGTTCCAGGAGGCAGATCTCACAATTTGCTTTGGGAAGGTCCTTGTTTTTTGGTTTTTTTTTGGGTTTTTTGGTTTTTTGGGGGTTTTTGGGGGTTTTTTTTGTTTGGTTGGTTGTTTTTTTTAAAAAGTCACCAACATAAAACAGATCTTTAGCATTAGGCATTTTGAGAATTAAATGCTAATTTTTCCCCAGGTGGCACTCTAATATGCATCCACATCTTAAAGTTATAATGGGTATTTCAGTTTTTATTTTTCACTGAAGGTCAACAGCCCTTAATGGCTATGTTGTGTTAAAAATTTTATTTTGTTTTTGGGTTCGACCTGAAGGTCTCTGAAGCTGAACTGCTGTTAACTTGTCTAGCATAGGGACAATTTTTTTTGTATCATCCAAATGTCTTTTATTTTTCCCAAACAGGCATGTTAGGTCTATTAACAGATGTCAGAATCCGCAGACCACAGTTATTCCTCCTCTTTCCTGTTTTTCCAGTCTTGCTGGACTGTGAGTCAATCCAGAATAGATTCCCGCCCCCCCCCCCTCAACTCAAGGATGATGCAAACACACTTGATGCAAAATCAAAATGTCTACTCAAGTATCAATGAAAGGTATTTAAAGAACAAGGAAGTGTGCTCTGAGCTAGGACACCATTACCATCTGAAAAAACAATTGTGGTTATTTCACTCAGTAGTTTATATTGTTATACATCTTGTTTCTCTTAAATTAGACAGTGGTGTTGTCCAATAAAATATGCATCTATTTGTCATCAGTTTTGTAGAAAAACTATTTTGGAGGATTCTTACCCCACAGCTTTCTTGATTCTGCACTATGCTACTGATTTCTGTTAGTTTTTCTAAATTCTGCATACTCCTGTCCTTTCTATCACTTGTCCTTACTCCCACCACTGCCCACTCTGGGTAGGGGAAATTTGGCACCTTCTCTCTTTAACAGCAGGGAATTTTTAACCATTGACCTTGGCATACAGCATAACTTACTTTCTAGCTGTGCAAACTCCTTGTGAATTACCATGGCGTGTAGCCTTAGTGTACCTTAACCCTGAATATACTTTTAAGCTTAGCTGACAAATTCCAGGGATATGTTCCTCTCTCTTGAGTTTTAGGAGAAACAAGATTCAAAATTCTTGAAGAGCAAGAGATTACTCAAGTTTCTTTGAGTTAAAAACACCATATACAAAGGGGTATATGGGAAAGAGCAGTTGCCTGGCTCTGAGGGGTGGCCAGGAAGGAGGTTCCTCTGGGGTCCCTGGGTATGGTTCTGCATCCCTGCTCTGTTGGAGGTGGTTCTCCATCATGCAAGGTGAGCTTGAATGTTGTTTGCTATCCAGTGTGATTTGGATCTGTGTGTTGCATGCATGCAAATATTTATTTATGTATTTATTTGTAGTTGCTTGATTTTAAATCAATTACCCCAAGCTTGGGGGGAATGAACCTGAGATATGGCTTTGATCATCAGAGAGTGTTTTATCTTGTGTCCTTTTCTTATCTTTTGAGGACTCCAGTTGTTGTAAAATGCTGTTCTGGAAGGTCACCTTGTGAATTTTGGCATCACTTGCTGCACAAAATAACTTGAGATAAATTGCTTCAGAATTAAGAGTTCAGTCCTTTCAGGGATGGCATTTGGGAAGGGCTTTGCCAGAGGCCACTGCTCAGGATGGGACAGGCAGAGGTCCACATGTCCTTGCTGACCATGACCCTTCCTAGGGCCCTGTCCCATGCATCAGGACGTGCTCTTTAGGTTGGCGGCTTCTCCAAAGGTACAGCAGCCTCTGTGCCAGCCAAAGGTCCCCTGCTGTAAAAAGGTCCTCAGCTGCTCAGTGTAAACAGCCATCTTAATTCTTCAGTTCTCTTCTGGAACAGCAAAGGGAATTCCTTGGTGGGCTGCAGTGGAAGGGGATCTGTGCATACACCTTTAAAACACATGTACAAAAGATGAAATCAGGATGTAATTAGTGCCATCTGTATTAACAGGTAGATTGTCTGCGTACTCTTCCTCTACTAGTAATCCTATCACGTTTTGAGTATGGCAAATGGATAGATAATTTGTCATCTTCATAAAATTGAGTGCTTGTGTCTGTAGTGCCCTGGTCTGACATGGGAATTTGTAAACTTTCTGGCTCTTCAGAAAACCTGATCAAGGCTTTTATCTATCTAAAGAAAAAAATAACACCCTCAAAAAATAAAACATTGAGACAAAAAATAAGAATTTTTAGCTCAAGTGTGCACAGCCGTGGATTTTCTCTTACATATTTTGGGGGTTTATGATATACTTTTGCAAAGATGTGGGGAATGATTGTATGCCTCCTCGTTATATACTTTTTAAAGGAGAAATCACCTTTACCATGTGATACATTTGTGTATCTATGCATGACTGTAAAATACATATTTAAATTATTTCAACAAGTTTGACCTTCTCCTGAAACATTAAACAGACTTTTCTCATATTTTCTACATTTCTTACAAATTGCTAGATCACCTTACAATTTTAAATATCCCATTTGGTCAGCCTTCAAGAATTATGTAACTTAGCTCTGCTGAAAGAAGGAAATTCATAAGAAATAATCTGTCAGGCTGAAAGAACTTTGCAATAAGTGAATTGTCACACTAAAAGGGACTCGATTATTGTATTTCCCTTGGCAGTTTTCTAAGTGTATGCAGTAAATTCAGAAATCACTCTCAACAAAACTATCTGCTGTCTGGATCTTGGCTTCTCAGGGCTGTGTTATTAGACAGCTGAAATTTCTATCTAATACACTCTTGTGTATCAAAACATACACTAAAATAATCAAAAGAAAGGACTCAGCAACTATGATGATTTTGTTCACAGAGTACTTCTCTCCCATTAATGTTTTAGTTTGGTTTTGTGCCTAATTCGTATGGCTAATTCATTAAGTGGTGTTTAATCAAGTTTTTAGTAGCCTTGTGCTTGTTTACGTGAGCCTTCTGTGAGAGGAGAAGGCAAGCTTTAGATACGGTGCTCTATAGTCCCTTGGTATAGTTTTATGCATGTAGTGCCCAGCAAAGCCCATGTCTCCCTGGTGGGTGATATGGGGTCATTCTACTGCACTGAGTAAAGAAGGACTGATGGTTAAAAAAAAGTGAGTTGCTTCAACAAGTTTAACTCCCATCAAACACTAAGGAGTATTTTCTCTTACATTCGCTGTGTTTTCCATCATAATGTGGGAATATTATCTACTAGTGCTCTTATATTCAACACTGTACTTTCCCATTTTAAATATAATGAATTAGTATTATGTTAAGATAATATAATATTACATTGCAATAAACATTAAAATAAATTTATTAAAATTTATTAAATTTACTAAAATAATATTACATTGCAATTTTTAGAAGTTTTGTTGTATGCACTTCAAATACTGAAACTGGAATTATGCTAAGGCATATAGATGGCCTTCTTTTGTTGATACAGACACTTTAAGGATTTGAGGATGTCTGTTCATGTGATGTGATGAGATTTTTACTACCAGATAGAATGTCTGCAAGCCCTTAATGAAAAAATCAAAAGTCATGTTTTACAGATATTAATCTTCTGTAGTTGACTTAAAGGTAAAAGCTTGGTTTTTCTTGCTTTACATCAATGTATTTAATTCTGATTTTAAAATTCAGAATTCTGCTTCTGGTCTTCTATATAACAACTTTCATATCAACTTGCTTCACCTGAAACATAAAGTCAATGTTGCAGGCATGCATTTGGTTTTACATGACAATATATCCTGTTTCTTTGTCTTTCAAAATTCTAACGCAGTTTTCCTTTCTCCTGTGGCAGGATGACAAGGACTTGGTTCATGAGTTTGTTGTTGCTGAAGGTCTGACTTGCTTAATCAAAGTGGGAGCAGAGGCCGACCAGAATTATCAGAACTACATCCTGAGAGGTAAAGGAAATGCATCCAAAAGTTGTTTTTATTGCTCCGAAGCTCTCTCAGGTCTGCTGCAACTTGCCATGTTAAGTGTCTTGGAACATATTTCTCAATTTGGTCCTGATTCTTGCATGTTATGCAGGAAAATAAAGGGGGGGACTAATACTCACCTCTGAGCAGGATGAATTGGAAAATTAAAATATTGATAGTCTCTCCATTGTGCAGCTTTTCTTGTAGATTATACTGAAAATCCATAATTCTAAGAAAGAAAAGGTGTTCTAAAGCTTTCACTGGATAATTGTAAATGTCAAAGGGCACAGAGCAAAATAACTTCTTGGAGTGGGATTAGTAGCTATGGAATAAACAGTGAGACAGTCATATCTTAAGGTCATCTAGCTGGAAACAATTTTTAGCTATATTGGAGTTAAACAGGTAGTCAGGTTTACATTCTGTTCTTTGCACTTAAAAGATAACTGGCAAAGGTAGGGTTTGGAGAGTGATGCAGCAAAGGGGTGTTACTGGGTTAGAAAGCTGATTTACCATATTGTGGCCCAAATGGATGCGTGCGGGTTTCGTCTAACCAGGAAACCCAGGCTGAAAATTGGGAGACTTCCTTCAGTGTTTCGAGCAGTTATGAGCGAGGGGAGAACAGTCACACCAAGGGATCTTTGCTGCTGGATGATCTCATAGTAAATAGAGCGCTAATGAATGCATAGTTGTGGTGGATTGTTCATTTGAATTTTTTTAGACTGACGTATATAGCTGTCTTTAAAAATTTCACTTTGATGTATTTAGCTGCCAAAACTCAAACTACAAATTGGGGAGTAAAACAAATACAAAAATAAGGAGGAGGATTTTATAAGAACAAAAAATGCTAAGTTATTGAAAGCGAGGATGCAAATAGTAAGTGTGGCTTCATGCGAAGAACTTGAAGATTAGACTGTACAAATACCAGCTTTTGGGGGTGTATAAGAAACAAAAGCAGTACCACAAATTATGTTCTACGTCAGTAGTTGTACAGTGATGAAAATGTACTTGAATAGTAGCTTGTATATACTCAAAAGTGAAAGACTATTAACCACAATGAAACTAGACAAGGACACAGAAACATGTGAAAGAAAAGAGATTTTCTTTACAGCTGAAAGAAGAAGTTTCTGGGAGGAAACTGGCCACAGATGTTCTCAGAAAATTCGGACTAGAAGCAAAATAAAGGTGCTGTATAGGACAGTCTGGCCTTTAGTCTAGGGGTTTACTCCTTTATCAGCTCAGCATTTATATAGCATGTCTGGATGATGTCTTTGCCCTTCAGCTGGGTTCTGCAGCCAAATATTGAAAATTCAAAATAAGGAAGCCTGATAAGTGTTTACACTACCTGAGTATCCAAGTGGCCTCATAATCAAGACACTGGATAGCCCTGCAGCTCTTCTGCTTCAATGTCAGATAAGGTCCAGGGCACTGAGCCTCACAGTTGGCAGAATGATCTGCTGATACCAGGGAAGTCAGTCACATCTGAGTGACCTCACCACACTACTGCACTTGCCTCCATCTTATTGAGATCTCATTTGACTGTATCCAGGTATGGATTGAGAAGAATTAAAAATTCCTTCCACATTGTTGCTTTTTCTTGTTACTAGGATATACCCTAAAGCATCCAGAATTCAGGGAGATCCCGGTGGTCTCTTTTTTGGTGTGGCTTCTCTAGTTGTGCTGTGTTTATGGTGTCCATGGTCTGAAGTTAGAGATGTTCCACTGAATTCAGTGAATGATGAAACAGAGCCTTAGTGCCAATGTCCATGGCATCATAGTAAGGAAACTGCAAACTCATCTTGTTGC
Organism: Balaeniceps rex; assembly: GCA_013401315.1. NCBI lineage: Eukaryota > Metazoa > Chordata > Aves > Pelecaniformes > Balaenicipitidae > Balaeniceps > Balaeniceps rex. The sequence continues at coordinate 26,302 of VYZW01056419.1, read as the reverse complement.
ATTGTTATTAATAAGTGGTTACAGCTTGTTCAAAATAAATAGAAACCAAACAAACCACCACCAACAACAAAAACTAACCACATGGAAGTAAGCTATAGAGCTAAAACTTGATTTTAAGAAGATGCTTTTAGGGATTGGTGTTTTCTGAAGTCAGGTCTTTTTTTCCCCCTATTTTGCCGGTGCGAGAAGGTGAAGTTTCTCTCTGGGTAGTATATCTATTACATCTGTTACAATAATATGTTTTTTTCTGTGTGATGTGGGTTTTATTTCAGAAATTGAATTTGTCTTGATTGTCTTTCAGGAAGTTCAAAGCTTGTTACAACTCCAAGATTATGTCAACTGGCTTGCAGTTCCAGGAGCCAGCATGTACTTTCTGAATAGGTCTGCATGTGCAATGAGATAAAGATAGGTTTGGAAGTACAGTGTAGCCAGACAATCTTATCCAAATACATTGAGGAGGGTGCTGAAAAGAAACATTAAATACATCATGTAATAGTGTTTTTCTGGTGTATTATTTTTGGATGACCATAGCAATTGGTTGGATTTTTTTGTGACAGTCGTGTGTACTATTGCAGTGCTGCATTTTACAAAACTCTGAGTACTAGTGAATAGGTTAATAAATTTTACTGAAGATCAGAGTTAGCACTGAGGTGGTCCCATAAGCTTTAAACTCAGTGTTAAGTTAGGGAGATTTAAAAAAAAATATGTCGTCTTTGTCTAGAATTTTTGTGAGTTACTGCTGTGGTGTCCTTGTCCTGCAGATCCTTTTGGAGTGAAATATATCCTCCTTATTGTCACTGCATTTAACCTGAAGCATAAAGGGATGTGATTTCTCCTTAGTTCCATGTTCTGGCTCCATTTCTCCAGCATCATTGGTGTAATTCACTGTTTTCCTCTTGTGATCCTAGCCCAGCTTTCAGGGCTTGTGACTGTAACTGGCAGCCTTAGGCACAGCATTGCCGCCTCCGCCTCCAGGGCTCGCCCATGTGGGGCTGCTTGTCTTGACTGAGCGGTTTCCGAGTGTTTCCTCTGAACTTGTTTGCCTGCACTCTTCAAGAAATAACTTTGGACCTAGGAGGGAAGATAAGTTGGAAATATATGTATATGTAGGGGTTGTAGGTGGTTGAATGAGTTCCCAGGAACAAGTTATTTCTCGAGGACATAGCTTTCTTTTTCTAAAGGTCTGTGTTGTTTCACTCTAATGTTTCCTGGTTGTGAATTTCTGCTCAGTGGTTTTGACTTGGTTCAAGCCAGACTGAGCTGCCAAAAAAATGACTAAATATGAGTCACAAAAGTTTTAGTTACTTAATGGGTAAGTGAAGAGAAGTGTGGTTTTTACATACAATACTGAGAAATCCAGACAGTTTATTGTCGAGTGCTAAGGAGTGACTTTATTTCTGCTCGAATCCCCTGAACTGGGGTTGTTTGACAGTACCTTTCCCAAAGTGTTCCCTTTTGTCACGGTGTAGTGTATAGGCCTTAAATCAAAAGTAGCCAGGGCTTCTCTCAAGAGTTACTCTGTTGAAAGAGTAGTTTAGAAAACAGCTTTTTTCTTTCTGTGCTTATTAGTTCTTCACCCTAAATTTACTCTTTCACATTGCTTTTAATTATTACAGAGATGTAAAGAAAATCCATGTTTTGAGGGATTTTTTTTCCCCACAGAAACAGGCTTACTTCTCCCCCCTCCCCCTTCCTTTTTTTCCCTTTGGTGACAATTATCCATAAGAATGATAAACTTCACTCATAGGACTGAAGTTAAAAGTTTCTGTCCCAGTTACAAGATTGCAGTATGGTGGGTGTTGCCTAAACATTCAAAAATAAATGGAAATGGGTGAAAGATAGATGAAAATGTCCACAACTGATGAGGATTAATGTAAGTCTTATATCCAAAGCATCTTCAAAATTACAATAATTTTGAAACCTTCTATTCCTTGCACAGAATGAGAAAGCAACACATGAAATGCCTCGCTGAGCACAGACTAATTAAATAATTGGTAGAATTACGGCAGTCTTCATGTTTTCTGTTAATTTAGCTAGTGCTATTGGGAAGGTGAGAAAGAAAAGCAGCTTGTTTAGACCAAGGCTTAATTGTTTTAAAAATACACTGAATAAGTAGGGTATGGGGGTTCAGGGGTCAGTCTGCTGACACAATGATGTAAGAAATTCTACCTGGTGGAATCCTGTCCCGTCTGTCCCTCGCATCCAATGAGGAGGTTGTCAAAAGATCACGCAGCCTTTTTTTGCAGAGCGCATTTGTGTACTTGGATCCCTAATTGCCTGCTTGTGGATTCAAATAAGTATTTAGTGGTGTCTATAATTAGGTGAAATCTAGAGTTTATTCTTGTGGTCTGAAAGCACAAGCTAGGTGTCCAGTCCAAGCAGGAAGAGGCCTTGACCTTGCTACAGCGCAAAATGTCAAAGAACTAAGGCTGAGGAAGAAATGCGACCATCGTTCTGTGGTTATACTAGACCAGGTTTGAATCAAATTCTGCCTTTGGATGCAGGTCTCTGATTTAGTGACAGCTGTGTGCTTATATGGGGGATAAGAATCTGGGTTTAAAGTCTAGATGAGACATGGTTTTCATTTTGTTTGGTGTTCTTAGTTTTGTGCTGTTTATTGTTTTGGTTTTTTTTAAAAAAAGAAGAAATATAGGAAAACAAGTGCTTGGAAGGAGACTAAGAGTTATGATTTGAGGCAATATTTCTGCTTTAAGTTACCCCCTCCCCCAAAAAACCAAAACCATTATTATGATCTAAAATTAAAGATAGGTTGTATCCAAAATTTCGATAATCTATACTTCATTCAGTAATCTGGACAGAAAAGCTAGGATGCAGTAGAACCAGATTTGTTTTTTCCTATCACGGGCCCACTGCACTTCTGATACAGTGTTAAAGTCCTCGTGGTCTCTACAGACACTGGAGCAAGCGCAGAAGATGGTCCTGGGTGAGGGATCTGACATACTCCATACTCGTATGTTGTACGTACAACATACGGCTATCTTGTACGTAGCTGACAACAACAAAAAGTGAAAAAAAATTGCTGTAAGAGCTACTGATTGTGAAGCAGAAAGTGATTTTGCTGTTGGAATTAGGAGACGACGAGCAATTTGACAGGGTGGTCTAACATGCACAGGAGCCACCGGAGTTGGTCAGACTGACTGATGAATGCCCAGGCAGAGGTTCAGGCTTTCTAAAGCAACAGGCAAGCGGGTCAATCACAGACGTGTACCAAAGCCACCGACGGTTAGGCCTATTTATAAAGCCAGAGACATGTGATCCCACCTGCACGCCAACTTCAGAACGAAGGGCTGTGCTGCGTATTCTGGGAAATCAGATTAAATTCCTGAAACGACTCAGTGTTGGATGGTAAAAGACCATCTGGTTACTGTCTGTCACCGGGACACTGTGTGACCAAAGATGTCAAGGAGCTAGAGGAAGTCGAAGGTGATGGTGAGGTTTTGCAAGCAGGCAGTGGAAGCTGCTGCTGATAACCCTCTCGTTCTGAAAGCCAGACACGAAGTTATCAGTGAGCCGGTGGCATTTCTGCATCGAGCCAACTGCTACTAGGAATGCTTGGGGTTTGTAAGTGTGCTCTCTGTAATGGGGGGATGATCCATTTCCAGGAATCTGCTAGCTGTTTTTATCAAAAAGACCCCTCATTATTACAAGGACGTGAATGCTTCCAGTGCTTTTGAATTTTCCTCCCGCACCCTGATAGATTATGTGGCTTTGGCCTTTTGTGTTAAAGGTTAGGTAATTACAAAGCGTTTAGCATGGGGAAGCATGTTCTTCTGCGGTAAATGCATGTGAAGCATCGTATCGTCAGCAGGGTTTGTGTAAATATCAAAAGACTAGAAATAAGGTCTGTGAGAGGCTATGTCTATCCTAAATAGATGTGTCTTGCTGGGTTGGTACTGCAGCAGTAAAACAGATGGTAGTAATGTAAGTTTAGCAGTGAAAATGGAGCTAATACTGCGTATCGTGCATACCTTTGCATTATTCCTGTTTCAGAGTGGACTGGAGAACTGTTTAAAGTTTTCCAGCTGTAGAAAAGCATCCCAGCCCCAAGTAAATAGGAACAGACAGCACAGAAGCTTACCATTGCATTTCTTTCTTTTCCTGAAGCCGGATATGAAAACTTTCCTGACTTTCTTCTCTTAACCTTCAGTGTGCAGGTATCCGTATGTGACTGTGACCTTCTTGCACATACCTCTACATAATCAAGTTGACTTCTTATGTGCAGTCCTTTAAAATTATGTAAACTTCTCAGTTGATCTGGAGCTGGCTGTAGGAAGAGCCTGTGCTTCAAAGAGAAATCAAGTGCCTAAAGCTTGATTACTTAGGAGTGTTGCTTCTGAGAGGATCTTGCTGGCGCAGTCTCCCTGTAAATTCAGTTCTTTGATCTTTCTGCTGAGTCCATCAGAAAGCGTATCAGAGTTAGACACTTGCCCTGTGGGGATTTGAACATTCATATCATTCATTTTGTGCTGGACATCACACTGCAGTCCCATGAAACCATACCAACAGATGGCAACTCCACCTGGAAGCTGTTATGCCCACATAGTATGGGGCAGCTCCACATGGAGATACAACCTAGGTTCCCCACCACCACTACCAAAAAACCCCAAAACAAAAGCCACTAAACCAAACAAACCACAGCTGTATTAGCAAATTAGGAGCAAATTAGTGTACCTGTGCTAATAAGACCTGTTAATGAGCAGCACTGCTGAGCTTAGGTACAGTGTCACTGCGATGCAGCCATGCCATTTCCCTTTGTGAAATCGGCTACACTGCCAGCTTTCCATCAGTGAGCTTTGTAGGTGCCATTTGTTGTAGTTCATATCAAAAGTAACAGTCCCAGAAAAATCAGACTTACACCTGGTGGCTCAGTATCTCTCCCTGCTACCTGCGTGCAGAAACCTTAAGATGTGCCGCTTTTTGTGTCTTGAAAAGCCATGGAATGAAAAAATGTGAATGGATTTGGCATCCTGGTTCATGAACTCTTTAGATTAGAAATAATGAGATTACAATGATCTTCATTGTACCAGAAACGAGGGCACATTGTAGTATCTCCATGATTCGTAATATAAACACTAAACCTCCTTGGCTCAGTAGCTGAATCCTCTTTCACTTCTGCAAATATCTCTTTAAGACTAAATGCATTTGTTTACTTGTACAAGGGTAGCGGGGAGAGCTTGACCTTGGAAACCATGCAGTTTAAAAAGAGGGAAAACATCCTCTTTGCTTTCCTCTCTATTCCTTTAGCATTTATTTTCTTCGTTTCTCATCTGCATATTTTAAAATGATATCTATTAGACTCGATCTGTGCATGCATTACAGTGAGTTTCCTACTGAACACAACCTTAAGTGTTCCCTTAGTTTGTGGAGGAAGCTCTGCCCTCTCCTTCCTCCCTCCTCCTCCCTCCATTCTCCCTGGATGTGATTCTGATCCGTGATCCATCTGGAAGCAGAGCCAGATGGTCCTAACACACAGCGTACAGTACAAGTCCTCCCAGTCTGGGATGGGAATTGGCACTGAAGCAAATTTGAGTTCAAAAGTTTAACCACCCTATAGTAATTTACACATCTACAAATAAACGGAGCTGTTCCTTGCTCTGTGCGTTTTATGAAATGGCCTTTCATGTTGGGACTGCTTGTGAGGAGGATGTAGGGTTCTCATGGTCTACATGGAATTCAGCAATAACACCACCATAAAATTATGGATTTCCCTTGTTTTTAAAACTGACAGAGGCTGGGAGGCTTTGGGCTGCTTTCTGTCTCCATGAAAATGAATCTTCAGGTTTTGTGTAATTTTTTTTTATGCTTTGTGAAATTCCCATGAAATGTGACACCTCAGGCTATGCAGACCCCGTGTAAAATGAGGAACTGAACCATGAAAAATGCACATCCTTAACTACTAAGCAAGAATAAGTACTTGGGAAGTAGTCTCAGGGGCCTTTAAAGCCATTGTGGATGTTGTATGATTTAACTACCCAAACTTCATGAACGAGCCTTGAAAACAATGTACCGATTCCAACTTGTAGGAGCATGTTACAGAGTATTTCTGCCTTTTCTTAGTAATCTTTTAGCCTGAAAGTATCCAAAATCTGATTCATTAGAGAAGGAGAAAATGTGCATAAAATAAAGACATTCATAAGCCGGCACAGACATGAACGCTTGCACAAAGTATGTGGCTGCTGGCAGTTTCACTATGAATTACTTGTATGAATATATGCACATAAAACATGGTAAAATAGGGTTGGGAAGTAGTGTTTGATTATTCCCATTTCAAGATTAGATAATTTGTGATGGTGATTGCTAGGCTGCCACACAGAGTGCTCTATCCTGGTACAGAAGCAGGGATAATTAAGGACTTTAAAGGAGGAGGGGGGAGGTAGGGTCAAATATGTAGGATAATTAGAAAGTGCTGGCTGTTATTCCATGAAGGTGATTATTGTGTGACATAAGGATGTGTCAAAAATGAGATTCTCCAAATGTCTCCAGAGTTAATTTCCATATCCAGATAAGTTTGATTTATTTGAAGTTACATCTTAGCCCTGTCTGTCTGGATTTTTTGCAAACGTGCATGTGTATGCATTTCTATCAATCACGTTCTCATAGGTGCAATCAGAAACTGGGAGCAGTGGACTGTAAACTCTTAAAATACTTATTTTCATTACCATGGGGCAGTGACCTACTTTAAGCCTCTGATTGCTGCTGCATCAAAATATTAAAAAACATAGACAATTTAAGAATTTAAAAGCTAAGCCATAGGACTTGCATGTATTAGCACAGTATTATTAACCTATCATAAATGCTGTGTTCATACATGTGTGTATAAGAAAAACTGTACAATATTCACAGGCTGATGACAGTAAGAGATCATCTTAGTGAGCATATGGGAATATTAGCATTTCTCTTTGCTGCTGTGGAGGGTTTCTGCTTGCCTGTTCTTCTGCATAGCGCTGAGGAGCACAGATGGAGTAGCACATGCCCCTTGGAAAGGCAGAAGTAGCTAATAGCTGCATGTTTACACAGGTCGAATGAGAAGAGATGGAAACTCTTTTTGCTGCTTTGTAATGACATATAAGGACCAGTTTACCATCTGTCAGTGGTGCTTACTGCCCTCCTCCTCTCCCCCGTCTGCCACCTCTCGTATGCAGGGCTGGAGCCACTGATGGTGGCATTGGCATGAAGAGAGGAGAACATGGACTGGTGTCCCCCCACTCCCCGCGTGTACATGAAGGTTGTCAGTGGATGCACGGGCGGGGTTTGAGCAGACCTGGAGAGGCAGCAAAGCCAAGGTGCCATGGAAAGGCAGACAGGTTATTGTGTCTTCCCTATGGAAGCCAGGGGGAGAAGAGTTGTGGTTTGGGGTCCCTGCCTGCTAAAGCAGAGGAAGCACAGGTTTATCCTGTTCCCTCTGAGTTTTATAAAAAGTGGGGATTGAAGACTACCTTGAACTATGAATTAATTAATTGTAAGAAGATTTCTTTCTCACCATTTTTTCAGCCAAGAAGGATTTTTTCCTGTTTTCAGTGTGTGAGGCATTTCAAGTTTTTTCCATTTAAATTCCTGATGCTAAAGCTGGTGCTGTCAAGCCTGGAGAGGAGAATGTGCCAACCTCCTGCCCCCTAGTGATACAGGAGCGCCGGCTTGTGCTAGCTGCTAAAAATATAGTATCTCTGTAGTTTAGGATGGGGTTTTCAATAATTTAGCACTTTGAAGTTTCTTCTCAGAGATCTTAGTGAAGAGAGTTTACTGATGTAGGTGCCATGCAAAATAAGTAATTTTTTCCTTTGCCTCTTTTAATTTGTTGACAGCAAGAAAACAAACTTTTCCAACTTGAAAAGTACTTTCTTTTTTTTTTCCTTTCCCCCACACACTCCTGGAGATGACAAAAGTGATTAAAGAAAAAAGGGAAAGGATATTGAGGGTGTACGGAAGCAGGGAGGACCATAAGGCTGTGGACTTTAGACCAAGACTGGAATGTTTCAGTCCCACAGATTGGCATTTCCAAAAAGCAATGAGAAAGTTATAGGAGTGGGGCAATATATTGATGCTGAAGTTGCTCAGTAATCTAAAAATCTCTGGATGAAAGAGAATATAGAGAGGAGGAGTTTAAGAGTTGCATCTGAGTAGCTCCACATTGTATCAGGCCTGAAAGGACACATTAAAGGAAGGAAAATGGTATGTGAGCTACTGAGAGGGTAGTGACCATAAAGAAAGGTCTCTCTATTGCTGGGAAGCCAAGGAGCGTTAACATCCCACAGGAAAGATTGCTGTTTAAAGGCAGATCCTAAGGGTTGCCTTTAAGGAAAGGCTGGGATGGACAGACTTTCTTTTGGCGTTGATTGTTTTTTTTTCTTTTGACATTTCACAGTTCCCTGAAATGGAGAAACTTTAAAAATACTGCTGTTTGCTGGGAGGAGTGCCGTCAGATGGTTCTGCTGTTACAGCATATTGACTGAAGTGCTACTCAGGATTTAGTATATCTATAGTGTGTTTTAAGTGGGTTTATTTAAATAAAGTGGGGTCTTAAAGACTTCTGCCAATACTGGGCAATATCCTGTTTCCTCCTACTTAACTTCCATCCTACTATATGTTGCCACCTGCCTAAACAAGGACCTCAACTTCCTTCATCCCTGTCTCTCCTGTCCCTGTCCCCCCCCCGCCCCTTCCTAATTTTGTACTCCAAATCCCTGCTTCAAAAAGGGCTCTGTCATTTTTAAAGTTACACCCCAAATTGGCTTTGGGTACAGTGGGGTTGCACAGCACTTACTCCTGATGATCTTCAAGTATCTGGTTTAACAAGGGTCCTTGTCTGCAGGCTTTCACCGTGGGTGCTCCGAATCTTGGTAGCCTGCCCCTGCATGCAGAGAGCGGTCTCAGTGAGCAGACGCTATTTTCAGACCCGGGCTCTATGGTGGGCCAAAGTTTTGCTTTTAAGGCAGCAACTTTGAGACATGGTTTCTAACTTCTCAAAAGTCAGTAGTCGGCCACCATAAGCTTGCTTTTAGTATTTATGTTAATATCTGTGATGGAAACATTGATTGTATTATTTATTAACTAGATATATTGGTTGCTAAGAATATTCTTTTATATGTGTTTTGATAAAAGTTTCTTATGTTCCCTAAGATTATTATGGACAAATACACTAAGAATACTGTTAAGGTTGATTAATAAGACTCTTCAAAATGAAGAAATACCTGCATGATCTTACTTTGCAGGCATGTGTGCCCCCTTTGTGTGGAAGCTGATCCAGTCTTTGATCGCACAGTGGTACGGCTTTTTCCACAGCTGCTCTGCTTCAGTTAGTGAGCACCATCGCACCTGTGCACCTCTTAAATAGCTCTTCTTACCATCAGTGCTTCCCAAGGCTTTGGGGGATGTATTTTGTGCTATGCAAACTCTGTTATAAATGTTTATTTTCCTCATGGATTTTTCTGTGGTTTGTCACTAAATGTTATCCAAGAGCTGAAAGGGCAGCATTATCTTTGTGTTGCAAATAAGGAAATGAGGCACTTGAGAACAGACATATTCTGAATTCAGAAAGATTCAGTAAACTTAAGTGCTGATTTTCTTGGACTGTTTTTCAAACTTGATACAGCACTTTCTGTTTATGCCTTTTTAATCTTTACTTTTAGGGCTTCTTTTCCCATTTAGACTCTTGCCCAGCCTGTCCTGGCTTGCTTTCTCTGATCTGTCTGTACGTTTTCCCCTTCCCACATCAACTTCTTTTAACCTTCATCAGTTTATGGGGTCATTTACATCATCAATCCATTCATCAATATTCATCAATTCATTTACATTAATTTCTTCACCAGTTTAACCTGGCTTAAACATCTTTTCTTCCCATCATCTCTTCCCACCTCTGCACTGTCTGTCCTGGGTTCTGGCACCACAGCTGTGTTTGTGTGATGGTGTAATGAACTTGACAGAGGAATGTGTTCATCTGAAAAATGAGGATGAAAAGGTGGATATTTTGGGTGGGGAGAAAAGGTGGATATTTTGCTGTTGGTTTGGATTTTTTTTTTTTAGTACTGTTGAATTACCCACTCTGGTTCTCTTTGGTGGGACACAAACCCCTGTGCTAGCAAAACCCTGAGTTTGGCCTGAGACAAATAAGGGAGAGTGTTGCAGTACCACTACGAAATATGTAGTCACAGCTTCGGTCCCTTATCTCTTTGTCCATTTCTTTCCCCAGCGTTGCTCACATCAGTGCTAATCTCTATGTTCTCTCCAGTCAAATAGCTTTTAGTCTTCCCCATTATTATGTCTGAGAGTTATGAAAAGAGATGAAGTGACTGGGATAAATGAGGGAAATAATGGGACAATTAAACCCAGGATTGTTTTTATGGGAACTATCAGGCAATTTTAGTAACAAGCAACAATACCTGTCCTATATGTAATGAGCCTTCAATTTTAGTTTCATGAGGCTGATGGCTCACTTTAAATACTGAAAATACATAGGAAACTAGTGCTTTATTGGCTACCAGTATAAAATTACTTGTGTTGCTTTATTCTGGTCTTTAGCTGTAGTAATGTGAGTTGATGGCGTGACTACTAAACCAGTTAAACTCAGAGTGTAATTGTTTGGTTTTTACATACAAAGAACTGATATAAAAATCCTTTTAATTTAAAGAAGTGTTCTAATGTTGAGTTCTTGTTTAACATCTTAGTCATGAATTAGCAGAGCAAGACCTGATTGAGAAGTAAATGTTTATCAGAAATGTCTGTTGGAATTTTGTCTTTATATCAATGCTTTGGAGTATATAAGGACAGTTAAATATGTAGTAAGTATAATCTGAAATCCAGCCCTTTCGGCTGGATTACAGGGCAGGATTTGTCTCACCTAATTCCAGTTGCCTTGTCTCAGGTAGTTAGCTAGACTCCTTGAGCAAGAGAGAACACTTTGTGATTGAACTGGTTTTGGGCTGTGATTAGCAGTTTGCTTCATATCTGCTGTTATCTTGTTTCTCTCCGTTTTCTGTGTGAGGTCATGGGTGTGTGTCTTCACTTACAGTTTAATGTAGAATCGGCTTGAGTATGCGTTGTAATTTAGTTCATTTTAATCTGAACTAGTTCCTCAAGAACAGTGGAAGGAACTTAGCAGAAACTGCTTCAGACCTGTATGCTATGTCAGTTATGACAAGAAGGTCATTGGTGATAGAGAGTCTCAGTCTGAAGATCTGTGGTCATTTCCCTCAATTCAGTTTATTGAATGAGTGGTTGGAAAACAGTGAGGCTAGTCTCTTTCTCTTTGAAGAGGTTGAATAAGCTGGTTTATAATCAGCTTTATGAAAAGTATTTGTCTTTTGGTGCCTTTCATTGCATTTGGTGTTTGTATGGAGGGGGATGAGATGAGGAAGAAGACAGAAAAGCCCCGTCAACCTGCTCCTGGACTCAAGAGTTGTAGAGGGTAAACATCTAGGCTTCACATTTTCAGGCTTTGGGAATCCTGGTGATGTGACATGCTTATTGCTGCAGTTGATAGACATAGTCGATACTTGTTATAAACAGCTAACTAAACACCGTTATTTCATTATTTGTTTAGTGGGTGTAATGGTTCCCTGAATCATCTAGTAAAAGAGCAAGACTTTCTCTCTGATTTTAGGGACATCTCAGGAAGACTGGGATCCTATATTTGGTGTCCAAAGTTATGTACTGTGAATATACCTTTCCTCTCTAGACAAGTATGAAATGGAATACATGAAAGAACCTAAGATTAGGAGCTAGCTTTATAATGTTTTATACCCATAGGGCATGTACTATACAAACAACAACCTGTGTGTAATACATAACTTTTAGCCATGCTGATTCTAAAAGAACAAGTTGGGAAGGGCATTTGAACAACGTGTAAACTCAGAGAACTGGATCTTCTATGACTACCTACATATAACCATCCTGGCATGCTTGGCACTGCCAGGCTGGTCAGGACAGGAGTCCCACAGGACTCAGTTGGAAAAAGACTTCTGTTCTGTACTTGATTCTACTGGAACTGAATGACACCTAAGAGCCCTGTATTTTCAAAGGATGGACTTAGTTGATTTCCATGGCGAGCATTCATGAATGGCAGAACTGTCATTTCAAGGGATTTTAGCCTCATTGCCTCAGTTGAACAAAGACCTGAGTAGAAAGACTTGAGTTTTCCAAAATCAGGAAAGCAAGCCAGAATCCTATTCATTAATCCATGCCAGCAAAGACAGCTTTTGGCCAACAGAACTATAGGGCATGCCCTTCCAAACCTGATGTAACAGCTGTGTGATTGGATGTGCCACCTAGAGCCAAAGTCCGTGCACGTGGTGGCCCGTGTCGGCTTGGGAGTGGTTGGCTGAGTACCATGGACAGGGGCGGATCAGCGACGGTGTGCACAAGGCTTGGAGCTCAACAACGTTGTTGGAAAAGATCTTATAACCCTGCACAGCTGGTGCCAAATCAGCAATTATAAATTGCATGTAAAATAGATAAGCCCTCCTAAGCTCTTTCTCATGGGCATTCCAGATTCAGTCCTTCCGTGCGATTGTGTTTGGTCCAGAGCCATTCAAGGCCCTTAAAATGCTGTTTGATAGGTAAGAAAACTACTCCTGCCTGAAACTTTGAGAAGGCGCTGCAGGTCTTCATGGAGTCCTCTTTCAGAGCGTTTCCCGCTGTGTGCGAAGAAAACCCTTTCTAATGCCTTTTTGTGTTGAATGAATTTCAGGAAGTCATGGCCCATACTCTTTATCTTATATTTCATTTGAATGCAGTGATGCTGTGATCTTAAGCAGCCTTGTACTCAAGCAGCTTTAGAACTTCATATGAGGTAACTTGTAGCTGGAGCATTGACATGCTTCTTCCAGATGTGTACCTGAATATATTGCTTTGTTACAACCAGAGTATTCAGACTGTTGTTTGGCTGTGGTTACCCATAGATGGCTGTTGTTTCTAACTTTGCATGCCCTTGCAAAGGTTGTGGCAAAAAATAGGTTGGGTTTTTTGTGGTTTGGGTTTTTTTTTTCCTATCCTAAAATATTTCACTAATGGCAGTTGTCATCACCTACTTGGTTCAGACAAGACCAGGTACAAAGAAAAGAAAAAGGTGATATATTTGCGTCAAGAAAACAGTGTTAACTTGAGAGGCTGAAGCTTCTTATTCCTGTTATATTGTTATATATAAGGATACTGAAATGTACAATGCTACCCATGCTGAAGATACCTGAAGAAGAAGTAATGGTTACTCTCAAGAATCTGTAATTTCTTGGTATGTGGTCAGTGTGAATATGGGTTCTTTCCCCATGCTGGACTTGTAATTGTCAGGGAATCAGAGGAGTGTTAATGCTGCTCTGTCCTTTGTGCATGATGTAATGAAGAGCCATGCATCAAGTCAGAGCGGATCCAGGGGGAACGATCCATACTCAAGCACAGCTTCAGCACTGTAATCAGTGCATGGGCTCTGGCAGGGTGTCTGAAAATGTTATTTCTCCCCAAGCCTATGGAGGGTCATGACAATGATGATGTTGGCCTTTGAATTAAACATATGTATGAATTAGGGTGAAAGTTAAGTTCCTGGGAGACTTATTTATAGCTAGGTTGCTGTTTTTTCCTTCACTCACATATCATGTTATTTTGCATTTACTGGAATAATGCAATTCACAGTTTGAATTCTATAAATAAAGTTAATTTTTTAACTTTCTTATCTATATATCAGCGCATTGCCCAGATGTTCAGGAATACATTGATTCAGCGTGCATTCTCAGCAGCAGTTTTTTGCCTGCAAAACGGAGGTAGAGCATGGTGAACACCAATGCTCTGAGGTTGTAAGACAAGCTTAAATAACATTGAGTTATTAGAAATAAAACATACTGGATTCTTTGTATTTCCAGACTGATTTCTGCACATAAGAGGTATAACATTTTTAAGTTTAACTCTGTAGTCAAAAGACCAAGAAGCTTGGAGGAGATGCTCAGTTAATGACTATCACTCCAGACCTGAGGTTGTAGTTAAAACATAAACAGATTACTGTGGAGTTACAGGAACTGTTCCTTATCAGGTGATGGTGCTAGAAATACTGTTCCTTCTGACTGCAAATGTCCCTTGGAACAGCTGCTGCTGCATACAGAAACGGTGTGTGTGCATCATGACCCAGTGGGCACAGTTCTGTCTTTAAATGATGTAAACCGGGGTGGTTCTTGCCAGCAGGAATTTGCAAAGTTTTATTTCAGACTAGGTTAAGACCTGATGAGCTTGACTGTGCTTTTGTTTACCCTACTGGTATGAATAGCAGTTAACTCTTGACATGTGTGAAATTCACAAATAGGGTCCAGAACTCTTAAATAATAAAAAAGTAGGAGTCTTTTTCATAGTTGTTTGCCCATCGTGTTGTAATGTTCTAGCAAACAAAAACACAGTCATCCTGAAAATTATGTTAATATTGAAAAAAGTAAGCTTTGTTTTTCCTACAGTACCAAAAGATCTATCTTGGTTGTATTGACATTTACTGGCCATTTTTCATTTCAAAGGCACCATGATCATTCCCTTGAAACACAAGAGCTTTTTTTATGTAAATGAAATCTTTGGAAAAGTTCCTTAAAAATAATCAGGGTAATGCAATGCTACTTTAGCTGAAGCTCTCATTTTTCAGTAATGTTCTTTTGTGTTTGTTCATAAGTTTAAAAAAAAAAGTCTTAGGCTTAAAACATCCTAATTACTGATTTATCCTGTGAGAACGACACACACATTACTGTGTGTCATGAAATGCCAATAGATGTCTCACTATATACTTCATACAGAATATGTAGGGGACTTTGGTTTCTCTAAATATAGTAATTTTTTTTTGGCATTTCTGCTCTTCCACCAACTTTCATGTTCTCAACAAGAACCACATTGCGTTTGAGGTCTTTTTTATGTGCTCTAATAACTTGAAAGAATTTTAAATCTATATTCTTCTTCCTGCTAATGAAGAACATTGCATGCTACATTTTTGGAAATGGTCTCTTTTTTGTCTTATTTTTCCAGTCAAATGAAATTCAGAGAGCTTTCAGTCAAAGAAAATAAATTTTCAATTTTAATGTCTTCTCCTTGATGAATCACATCTTCTTTACACCACCATTGCTGCCAGCAGAAAAGATCCAGTATATCAAAATTGGAAAGACAGCTTTACTTTTACAAAGCAATATTCCCACTGTAACAGACTTCAAGCTTTCCTTTGGCATCACTTTGCAACAGTATGGTATTATGTATGTCTGTCAGTGAAAAGACAGCTTCTGCTGCCTCTACTCTAGCTGGAAGAAGTTAGGGAAAGCATTACTTTCCTGTTACAAAAAAGTGGTACAAAATGCCAGTCCCTCCCTGACCTCCTGCACTATTGCTGTTTGTACCCATATCCCACACCATCCACTCCATTGGTCTGGAACATGGAGCTGGTCTGGGTTAAATTCACTGGTTACCTATTTTTGGTGGGTCAGTTGGACTTCTTTCAGTTCTTGATCCATTTATTCACGAGCATGTATAAACAGCTGCAGCAGCACAAGGGTAAGCAGCTCCTTTGAGCAGGAGAGGGCCATCACTTTCCAGTGATGGCATTGGCTTTTTCAAAGTGCAAGTGAAATTCTTGCTCCAGTGACTGGCCTGAAACAACTTTGCTTTCTTCTTGCTGTTACTGGCCTGTGGGTTGATCTTTACGCGAGGCAGTTTTGACTCCAGCTGTTTCAATGTGACCACCTGTAAAATCTCGTGCTATTATATTTACTATTTTTTTTTTTTTTAAGTCTGCGGGCAAAATTATATACTTATGGCATTTTCTTGAATATGCGTGAAGAAGATGTGAGGCTTCTCCCCATTGTGTTTGGAATTGGGTTATGCCGCTTGAGGGCAGAAGCACCAGGGCCCTTTTGGCTGGGGAGGGCTGCGTTAAAAAGAGCTGGGAAGTGACCTGGAGAGCTCTATTTACTGCTGCTCTGAAAGAGATGGAGGGGAGTGGCAGGTGGTTGCTACTGCTTGAACACATCTGCAGTAATAAGCACCACCCTTTCAGCCTTGCCTCTTCATTTTGTTGCAACGGTCTGAACCAACCTGGCTTTTTTAGCACAGGGAAGCAACAAACCATGGCTGTTTGACTACCCCACTAGTCTGCTGCCTTAGGAAAGTGCTCAAACTATGGGTGTATGCGCTTATCACTATGTTTCTTGAATTATTTCTCATATGCTCATATGGTTCTGTTAGAGACTGGGTAGAGAAAGGAAGATGGGAGAAAATATAAGTTAATGTTTTTCTTACCTTTTCCAGAAAAAAGGAGAAGAGATGAAGTATTCACACTAGTCAACATTACACAATAACTTGGCTGAATGAAGAAGCTAATGTCCTTATGGCCACTGGGTAATTGATAGAGACAGACTTCTGAAGAGAACCCTGCAGAGCAAAGCCCAGTTTTTATTTATTTACTTTAGGAGACTAGCCAGATAATCACTTATGTACCTAACGCTAGCTGATACCTAAAGAGAGAAGTGCTGGGAACAAACTGTGGAATTCCTCTAAAGCATGCCAAAGAACCTGTAAATGCTTTCAAAATAATGGCACATGCATAATAGGCATAATATTTGTATTAGGGTGTGTCAGAGAAAGGGTGGGGTGGATATCCACAGGAATTCATATACCTTTTTCTAAGTACTCATATATGAAGCAGGATTAAGGTTGTTACAGGATTGCTTTCCTGTATCAGACTAAAATGTAACAGTCCAAAAGTTACTGGCATGTGTTATGAGACACAGATTACAGTGAGGACCCATTTTATTTGCCATTGGACTCTTTTCTATGTAATTTATTCAGGAGCAATACCATTACTCCCTGTATTCAGGAGAATGGAATCTCATTGCTGAAGATAAAGGAAAATTGACACCCTTTCTTTGAATCCAGTTTTACTCAGGTGTTTGTGATGCAAAATATAAGGAAAGTGAAGCAATGTAACGCATTACAGGTGTTGGCTGGGAAA
>VYZW01056414.1:0-22813 GCA_013401315.1 Balaeniceps rex | reverse complement strand
TTAGGTTGGAAAAGACCTTTCAGATCATCGAGTCCAACCTACGTCTCTGCAGGCACATCAGTACCAGCTGCCTTGGGCGTTGCAGGGTAAGGATCTTCCCAAGAATAACCGAGGGAGGGCTGGTGGCTTCCCGGGACACCTCGCTACAGCGTCCCATGCACAACTGTCCCACGTTGCTCAGCACCACCAGGCCTGGGCAAGCACGTGGCACATCCATGCCATGGATGCGGGTCCCCGGACCCCGGCAGGCAGTAGCGCACACGCTTTCTTCCTTGCAACTGCAATAGCAAAGCAGCGGCAGGGAGCTGGGGGGGCAGGAATGGGCTTTTTTGTCCTCTTTTTATCCTTGCACTGACATCCCCTGGGTCAAGACCGGCTCCTCCACAGGACCAGCACTGCCCCAGTCCTCCAGAGCCATGCCCTGGACCCAGACAAAGTCCCCACCGCCGTCACCTCCTCCCAGCTCTCGCCAGCTGCAGCAGAAAATCCCTGGCGTCCCCGCTTTGGCCGGGCTCCGCCGCCTTCCCTGGCTCTCGGTACAGTATCTCCTGGCCCCCTCCCCGCTCCTTGGGCTTTGTCAAAGCACATTTCCCAATTAGAGGATAAAAATATTCCATTCCTGACTCGGCGCGCTATTGATTTTGCCTGTAGCTGTGGAGGGGGCGAGGGCGGGCGCGCGCGGGGTAGGGAGAGGTGAAGGGCTGTAGGCACGAAGTGCAGCTGCCTCCCCCCCTACCCCTTTATTATTATTGTTATTATTCATCGCTGTGAAAAGCACCTAGCAGGACTGGTTAGCTCAGCTGACCACTGATAGAGAACAGGGGATCGATACTTAATTGACACAGGCTGGGCAGCGGGAGCAGGGATTGGAGATGGGGGAAGGCTTCTGGGAGGAGGGAGGGGAAGAGGAGAAGGAACAAAAGCCGGGGAAGGGAGGAGAGGCAGGGAGAGGGTGGGAGGAGCGGAGAAATAATGAAGGAAGAGGCAGAGAGGAGAGGACAGAAGAGGAGGCGGGAGGACAAAGCCTCGTGGAGCCCAGCTCGCCCCGTGGGAGCTCTGCGGGTGGGTGCCGTGCCGGCACGCGGCCGCGGACACCTTGCGTGCCGCAAGGTCTGACGGGACGGGAGAGGCGACGGTGTGGCAGGGACCTCCTGGCGCCTACGCCGGTACCTAAATCCTCTTTCGAACGCAAGGTGTGGGCTCCGTCACTGCTGCAGGTGTGCGTGCGCCCTCGGCATCACCGCAACAGCAAAACGCCCGGGACCGGCGCTGCTAAATTTTCCCTCCTTGCCCACTGCGGCCAGGAGCGTCAAAAGTGATGAACGTTGCTCTGCTGTCCAAAATACCCCAGCAAGACCCAAACAGCATGAAGGAAATAATCTGCTGACCTCGGATCTTCTCTTCCACCACCTCGTGGTGTAACTCCACCTCCTTCTGCTGGCAGGAGCCGTGCCTCCCTCAGCAGCAGAGCCTGTCCCACGCGGCTGGTGGTGTCTACCTGAGCAGTAGATATGGGCTGAGCTCCCCAAACCTGGGGTTTCCTACCTCCAGATAATGCCTCCCAGAGCTGTTGGGAAAATGAGTAAGTTTGAGTTGAGGTTCATCTTGTGAGGACTTGTTTTCTCTCACGTTGGTCATCCAGGTCCTCTCTCTGCCCAGTGACGCCCTGCCGTGGAGGCAAGTTCAAGTACGGATGGTGGCAATGACAGGGGCAAGCACAGCTCATAGAGTGGGGTCTCACTAAGGAGGCTGAGGGGAGACCTCATCACCCTCTACAACGACCTGAGAGGAGGGTGCAGCGAGGTGGGGGTTGGTCTCTTCTCCCAAGGAACAAGCGATGGGACGAGAGGCAATGGCCTCAAGTTGCGCCAGGGGAGGTTTAGATTGGATATTGGGAAAAACTTCTTCACGGAGAGGGTTGTCAAGCACTGGACCAGGCTGCCCAGGGCAGTGGTGGAGTCCCCATCCCTGGAGGTATTTAAAAGCCGGGCAGACGAGGTGCTTAGGGCCATGGTTTAGTGGTGGACAGGGACGGTTGGACTCGATGATCTTAAAGGGCTTTTCCAACCAAACGATTCTGTGATTCTGTGACCAATGTGTCACCTGGTGGCCCTGGTCATTGCCATCCCTCGAGGCGAGGAGCTAGTCCTGAGTGCTCAGCGGAGCCTGCAATCCTCCGCTTCTTGGGGAAAAGCCCCGAGCAGGTTGGGGAGTGCGCAGGAGCCAGGCGAGGTGCCAGACCTGGCAGTCACCCTCTTGCTTGGCTCAGCTCTAGTGAGGTCCCCTCTGGAGCAGCTCACCTGGGCTGGGTGCCAGGTTTACAAGGAAAATGTAGACAACCTGGAGAGCCATGGAGGGAAGGGACAAGGATAAGATGTTTGGAAGACGTGGCCTTTGAGGAAGAGTAGAAGGCAGTGAGTTCATATACTGCAGAAGGGAGAAGACATCAGCAGCCAAGCCTGGTAGGACAGGACACCGGCTGGTTTCTTCTCTGTCTCTGTTGAGGGGAGGGCAGGAGAAACCATGTAAGGTTGAAGATGAGCTCCCAGGCTGGAGCAAATTTCTCTCTGAGGATTTTGGTGGCCGGTGGTGGCACCAAACATGATTGTTACAGAGGTCTGGGGCAGAACAAGGTGGGTGTTCCTGCAGAATTCCAAGAGGCGCTGCCTGTGGTGTGAGGGTCTGGCAAAGGGAACTTTGACCAGAAGGACGGAAAATTGCTGAACTTCTCCAGGACTTGGCTGCTCCAGAGGACTGGGCAAGACACGCTTGAGGCTGCTTGCTGGGCCAGGAAGGGAAAAGCCAACACATGCCTTGACCTTCAAAGCCCCTCAGCTGCCAACAGCGTGGGCTGCTCTTCACTCTGAGCTGAGCTGGGCTCTCGGCCCTAGAGAGGGACGGCAGGAATCCTCTCCTGAGCAGAGGGCTCTTTGCCCCTGTTTGTAGAATAAGAGGGATGACCTTTCCCAAGCTAGGAGTTCGCTTTTCTTCCTCTTTCATTGTACTCTGGACCTTTCCAACTCCCCCACCCATGACCTTCAAGAGGACACCCCCACACAGCAAGCCTTCCAGGCTCTTCCTTCGGCCAACCTTTGCCAGCAGCTCACACAAACAACCCAACCAGGCAGGGAGAGGCCAGCTGGCCTTGAGCAGAGTCCAACGGAGCCTTTGGCTGCTTCCCAGTCAATGGGAAGAAGAAGGACCTTGCAGGCACCCTGCCCTGCTCCGGAGTGTTCAACCTACAAAGAACGTACCAACCTGGAGACACCCATCGGCCGCTCGGTCCTGGGAGCCGTCTGGATGGGAAACACTCAGACCCTCCATCCACCACAGCCGACCGCCTGCAGACGGGAAAGGCAGATATATTTAGCTTCTCTTGGCACCAGCCAAAAAAAGCATTGAAGGGAGGGATGGGGTGGTGGGAAAACAGCACTTTGATTTTATTTGTTCTTTTTATGGACTCTTGAAGGCACAGGCTGGTGTTTGGTCCTCGTTAAGGCATGGGGCCCAACAGGCCGTGGCACGGGGAACCTCAACCCAGGGCCCATCCCGTCACTCTTGATCTATAACATGTCAGCCTTAAAAGGATCCTCTCCGTCTCCTTAAACAATATATTACCGCTGTCCATCGTTCCCATTAATGCATAAAAAATCATTAGGTATTTCTATGGAGACCCATCGCCATAAACACAGTCTTCCAAATGCACTCCGGCATTAAGCGGCCAAAGTAAACTGACGGCGATTTCTGCGGTAATACCCTCTCATCACGCATCCCCATCCCAGCCCTCCCCCGTCCCCCGCCGTCTCTCTTCCCTCGATCAATTTTATGGTGCTTGCCTGGGGTTCATTAATGTTTCCGGAATCTCTCTCTGCCCTGTTTAAAAATTCTTAATTAAGCAAGGTTTTTTTGTTTACACTTGAACTAATTACACTTTTAAACCCGACAATAAAACATCAGCTCTGGGCCATTAGGGCCTGCCACGGCTGGGCAATTCAGGAACTGCCATGCTTTGCAAGGAGATAGGAAGGCCGGAGACGCAGCCGTTCTGCCTAGCTTCAGTCAAGAGGACGCCAGGATCTTCACCTGGTACATGGAGATGGGGGCCAAGGGTTCGAGCAGCCAGATGTCCCCTTTAGCTCTTCCTTGTTTCCTCCAGATGCGCCTCCCCCAGATAAGGGCTGGCAGAGCGGCTCGATGCGGTCGTGTCCTCTCCCAACGCTCATCCTTGTTTGCCACGCATGGTTTCTCCATGCAATCACCCCCGTTTCTCCAGAGGCACATTGGCAGAGCGGGGCCCAAGGGTAACGAACGATGGAGGCGATGGAGACCTGGAGAATGGGCCTACATGGAGGATGTAGGCCTGGGATGGCAGTGGTTGGGTCGTCTCCAACAGGCCAGGCTTGAGCGCTTGCCTGTACCGAAGAGATGCTCTCCCAGGTGGCCAAGGAGCAGAAGGGATGGAGCAGAACCTCCTGGACACGTCTGTCTCCATCTGCAAGGGAATGTGCTACAGCCTAGTAGTGGGAGCACCACATCTCAGGAGCTTGGACTCAGCTTCTCACCACTGCAGGAAATTCTTTCTTCCTGGCCTTTGTCTGCCTTGGGCTTTTCGTGTCCATCCTTGGGGACAGGAGCTGCTGCTGTGGTGCTGAGTCCTTGGGGTGTTGGCACCAGGCTGATGCTGGTGAAGACCCTTGAAGCAAGAGGTGGTGCAGCTGGTGGTGGACACAGTGTCACCGGTGACAGGGAGCTGCCCACCACCACCATGCGAATGCTCAAAAGTCCCTATGAGCACAGCAATAAGGGACACCCAGAAGCTGTTCTGCTCCATTCAGGACCAGGAGATGCTGGTCATCAGTTCACCTCCCACCATTGTGGTGGCTCTCCAGATACCAGCTCCAAACTGGTATTTCCTGCCTTCTTTCTGTCCCATCCAGAGATAACCTCCCTTACAGCAGGAAAGCACATGGGGCATGATGATGATGATGAAGATGGGACTGGGGCTAGGGCTGTTGAGAGCCTTTGGGTTGTGTCTGCAGTAGCAACATGGAGGGGAGGAAGGCAGGACAAGGCAGGGTGCTGGTACCTGCACGTTGGCGGCTCCTGGGGGACTCAGGTTTCTGTGTGAGGCTCTTGATGCCCGATGGCAGAGGGTTGCCCATCCTACCCATCCCACCCGGCCAGGCAGCCTCTCTCAGGTCCTCAAGGGACCCACCAAGAGGAGAGGGGGGAAACCAGGCCCTGATGGCCCAGCCATTGCTCAGATGCTTTCCTGAAATCCTCACCAGAGGGGAAAACCAGAGCTCCAGGGCTCTTTCCGCAAAAGGGACTGCGGCTTTTGAGCCCCATGGGACATTTTCTCATCCAGGTCTCACCCGGCCAGGACAGGAGAGAGCTTTTCAAGGCAATGAACACCCTGAGCAAGACCAAACGCTCCTGTCCAGTCCTCCAACCCGCTCCCCACATTGCTTCATCCCAAGAGGCTGCCCAGCTCACATCCGTCTTTTGGAACCCCCTTTCCCTGGCAGTCGCGAGCAGGGAGCTTGGGCAAAGCATCTCTCCTTGCCCTGTTGTTTCTTCTTGGTAGCCTTCCCCAGTCAATCAGAGCAGCATTCGAGCCACCTCCGAAGTCCTCCGTCGTCCGTCGCTCTCTGAGGGAAGCGGGCAGTGGAGCGAGCTCCTCCCTGGTGCAGGGTTTGCCGGCAGAAACGCCTTGGCGCAGACCTGGGCTGTGCCGGCACTGGCGCGCGTCTCCCGGGCGGTGCTGGGGTGAGGGTGCTGGAAAGACCCCCACTGAGACCCCCGCCAACCGACCTGCTTGAGGAACACGCGTCTACGTGATGAGAAATGAGGTGTCAAACCAATATTGTCCATAGAGAATTATTTTAAAAAAAAAAATCCATATACAAAGCTTTTTGGGGGGGAATGTTGCATTTTTTAACTTAAAACACCCCAGATGCACAAAGGTCTTTGGGAGCCTCATTCTTAAAGAAATCGGTGGATTTGCTAGGAAGGGAGGGAGGAAGGCAGGACTGAAATTGGCTCTTCCAACATCCTCATCTTTGCTTTCTCCTCTCCTATTTGAAGCGGAAAATTTCCCATTGGGGAAGAAAACCTGAAGCAAAACCTGAGCAAACAGCTGATTCCTTCCCCACGATCGCTGCTGCCCACGCGAGCTCTCCGACCTCCTCACGGGCAGGAGCAGGCCAGCGAGGCGGCAGCAGGAAGGCGATCGCCATCTCCCCCATGAATCCCTCTGACTTTTATGTTATTTTTTTTTCATTCTGGACTCAACCTGCTTGGTGTCAGCTCCTGGGACGTGTAAAACCTGCCTGGACCTCGCTGCAGCCATCGTGGCCAGCCCTGGGTGAGCCACGCTCTGGCTCGTAGCCACCGGACTGGGAACCACAGCCACCAAACTGGGAACCACAGCCACCAAACTGGGAATCACGCTTTGGCTCACAGCCACCGGACTGGGAATCCCCTCGGAATGCTCCTGGGAGGATTTTGTCCCCGCACGGCAGAGTCCCACCTTGCCCCCAGTGCAGGCTACAAGGAAGGAAAGTGGATTTTCCTGCCAGGCCATCAGGGAACCCAAGGCACGGAGCCGGGGAGCAGCTCCCCAACAATCACAAAACCATGGCACCAGCCTGGGGGGTGCACCCACTCCTCACCCCACGGCCCCCCTGCACGCAGCAGCTGGAGCTGAGACCCGGCAGACTCGGTTCATGCAACGGCAGCACAGGCAGTCACTGCTCTGTCGCACAACCAGGGATAAAGACACCCCAGGGTGCTGCCAAGCCCTGCGGGGGGGGTCAGGAGGGGAGGGGAGGCTGCTGCGGGGAGGATGAGGAGGGAGAGGAAGGAGGAGGGACGGGGGACAGGGCATGGGCTTCCAGCAGGGTCCCCGTCGATGTGACAGAGGCGCGTTGCGTGGATCCCGTGTTATCGGGACATTCTCTTTGCTGCGCAGGGGAGAAAAGCTCGAGGGGGGAAGAAAATAGCAAGAAGAGAGGGAAATGCGGAGGCGGGTGTGCTCCTGGCCCCTCCATTGCTCTGGAGGGAGGCAAAACCCCAGACCCCCCCCCGCCCGCCCCGGCAGACCCCCCCCAGCGCCAGCCTCGAGCATCCCGAAAATGCCAATCACAAGGCACACGGAGAACCTGGGGCAACGAGCACAGCTGAGAGGCGTCGGTCCCAGCCCCGGGGGGACCGAGGGCCCCAAACTCAAACCCTGTTCTTGTTCGCACCCTCCCTCAGCACCTTCCCTCAGCACCTTCTCCTCCTCCTCGCAAACCCTCCCCCACAGACACCCCCCCCACCCTGGAGGACTCAAGCTGAGACCAGCCAACTCATCACACCTGTAACACGTGGCCATGGTGGGCTCCAGACCCAGCGAAGCCCCCGCGCTCGGCCAACAGCCCCGTTAATGCCGCAGGAGTGGTAGGGATAGATCATGGCGATGCCCGGTGTTTGGTTTTCCTTGAGTGCCTGCGGGCACCCGCGAGGGGCAGGGAGCTGCAGGGGGGCTGGAGGGGTGCTCACCTCCCCCCGCTCCACCCTGCCCACCCCCGGGGGTGCTGAGCGGGGCTCAGCCCTGCTGGGAGGGCTATTTGGGAGTGATAAATCTCCCTGGCTGATTGGGAGCGATATTTGGGGGAGGATTTACAGCAGGGAAGGTGCCAAAAGAGGTGGAGAAGGGAAACGTGCCCCCGTGTGGGTTTGAAACAGGGGGAAGGAGGATGAGGAAGGGGGAGAGGGGTGATGAAGTAAATCAGTGCAGGGGGACCGCATGGGGACCATGGACCTTCACGCCCCTCCTGGCCACGTCCCCAGGTTTTTGGGGGGCACGGAGGAGCCAGCGTCGCTCTGCCTGGCCGGGCGCTGGCGGGCAGGGCAGCGGCTTCCTCCCCTCCTCGCCCCTGCGCAAGCCCATCTCCCCCCTCTTTTTTTTTCCCCAAATTCTTCTCAGAAATATCTTTCCACATCAAGGCCTGGAGGAAAAATGCAGCTCCTGGAAATGCCGGGCAGGGTTTGTTCTTGGGGGTCCCGGGGGGCAGGGGGGACGGGACGGGGGAGCAGCCGCCCCCCAAATGGGGAGCAGGGACAAGCGGCTGCAGGTCCCGCGTGCCCTGGGGGCAATAAGGGTGGGGGGAAGGCACCTTCCCCATGTGTCTCCCCCAGAAATGGGTGAGGAACCAACTGCAGGGCTTGGGCTGGACCCGGAGCTCTCTGCCCCCCGCAGCAGCCGTGTCCCTGGGGCGCACGTGGCCGACGGGGGCTTGCAAAGGGCGGGGGCGGGGCAGAGTTTGGCTGGGGTTAGCACCCAACACCCCCCAAAATGCACAGCCACGTCCCGGCCATGCTCACGCTGGCCCCCAGCCGGGACATGGTTTGGTGCTCCCATGCTGGGTCTCCACCCTGCAACCCCTCGGGCACCGAATCCCACCCCCTAAACAGCCCCCCAGGGTGGGCAGCTCCCCACCCGCCTTCGCACCCTGCATCCCGCGGTCAGCGTCACGGCCGGGCTGCAGCCTCCTTCCCGCGCTCTGCCCTTGTTTCAATTTTATGAGCTTTTTCTTGCTATAAATATGGGTTTGAGTGCCCATTTATCAGGTCCTGCAGCTCTGGAGTCAGCCTGCCGAGCTGCCCATGACAGGTCAAAATTGACTCGTATGATATTAGAATTGCTATCGATCCCTTCGGCACCTCGCAACGCTCCCAGCTCCGTGACCCGGTGTCAGGCTGGGCAGCCCCCCCGCCTCCGGCCGCCCCGCGCTTCCTCCTGCCTTGCTCTCCGGTTCATCCCTCCGTCTGTGGCTGCGACAGGGACCCTCGCTCCCTGCCCGCCTGATGCCCCATGGGGACCCAGGCACCGTGTCCTCCCATGGCCGTGGGCCCTTTAGCCCCCCATCGCCTCCCCCCCACTGCTTCACTGGGTGATGATGAGCAGGATACGGCCTCGGAGCTGCTCTGTGCACGGCGCTGGGTGAATCCCAAAGGGAGATCCCGCTCTGGTCTGGGTGACTTTCAAGACTCTCAGCCCCTTGCTCAAGGACTTTGGGGCTGGGATGGGTGCTGCACCCCAAAAAGGCCATCAGATCCTCCGTGCCTCAGTTTCCCTGCCTGCAAAGCAAGCGCCTTCCCCCCTCCTTTTCCTGCAGGTTTCCGCCCTGGAGGCAAGCGAAGACTGAGGCTCAGGCAGCTCTGGGTGTTGCTTTTACCAAAACGGGCAAATGCCACCACCAATTCAAGCTGAATTAACCTGCTTTCCTCCATCCCCACCTCCTGGGGGATCCGTGCGGGTTCCTGCTGTGCTGGAAGCCCTTCGGCAGCTTCCCAAAAGACGGCGATTTTCACCCCCAGGTTCCTTTGACCTCCTACCAAACCTTTATCCCTTTTTTTCCCTGTTTTCCCCCGGAGAAGGAGACGAGGGAAAGACAGCTTTCTGGTCCTTCTCGTAGAGCATGAAGGGCATCCAAGGAAAAGAGCGGGTAGCAGGATCAAACCATGCAGGAGAAGACCCTTCTCCACTGATACGGCACCCTGCAATGGCAAGATGCTGTAGGCACCGCAAGGGTGGTCATGGCCAAGAAGCACGTTCATGGGCGACAAACCATCCATGAGCATGCACGGCCAAGACACCAACCCAGCAAGGGGATCCCTGCAGCTGGGTGGCCGAGGGAATAGCTGGGGCAGGGTGGCTGCACGTGTGGTGGTCACGTGTGGTCGTATGTGGTCATTTCACAGCCATGCACGGTCATATGTGGTCATACATAGTCATGCATGGTCATCCATGGTTGTGCATGGTCATGCATGGTGGTGAGTGGTCACATGTGGTCATCTACGGCTGTGCATGGTAATATATGGTTGTACATGGTCATGCGTGGTTGTGTGTGGTCACGGATGGTGGTGTGTGGTCATCCACAGCTGTGCACGGTAATATGTGGTTGCGCATGGTCATGTGTGGTCATGGATGGTGGTTGGTCGTGCATGGTCATGCATGGTTGTGTGTGGTTACAGATGGTGGCTGGTCATGCATGGTCGCATGTGATCACGGATGGTGGTGAGTGGTCAAGTGTGGTCATCCGCAGCTGTGCACAGTCGTATATGGTTGTACACGGTCATGCACGGTCATGTGTGGTCATGGATGGTGGTTGGTCGTGCATGGTCATGTGTGGTTGTGTGTGGTCACGGATGGTGGTGAGTGGTCACGTGTGGTCATCCGCAGCTGTGCACAGTCATATGTGGTTGTACACGGTCATGCATGGTCATGGGTGGTCGTGTGTGGTCACGGATGGTGGTTGGTCGTGCATGGTCGTGTGTGGTTGTGTGTGGTCACAGATGGTGGTTGACCATGCATGGTCATGCATGGTCGTGTGTGATCACGGGTGGTGGTGAGCGGTCATGTGAGGTCATCCGCAGCTGTGCACAGTCATATGTGGTTGTACACGGTCATGCATGGTCATGTGTGGTCATGTGTGATCACGGATGGTGGTTGGTCGTGCATGGTCATGCATGGTCATGCATAGTGGTGAATGGTCACGCGTGGTCATACATGGCTGTGGTGACATCCAGAGCCACACCTCTGTGCCCACAGCCTGGAGCAGGGCCAACCGCCAAGGACACAAAGATGCCACCAGCTCCCACGTGGAATGGATCCCACGTCACGGACGGCCAAAAGCGAGACCCGGCTTTCCGAGGAGTCCGTCTGGAGCCAGGGCTGGCAATCGATCAAGGGGAAACTCCGCATCCTCCAGAGCAACCCGGGATTAATTTATGTTTGTCGGAAGGACGCTAATTAAGCCTGTTGAAGAGAAAGTTCACTTTAATACTCTGAGCTACTTGATATTAAGAAGCTGCCAAGCAGAGCTGGAAGCAGCTGATCCAACGTCCGGCCAAGGGCCCTGGTTCAGGATCAGGCCCCAGGACTCGGCTGCCCCGGGGAGGGGCCATTCCCTTCTTTAGCACCCAAAGGACCAAATCTGATCCAGCCTGGCCTTATCGAACAGGACCAAAACTACAGGTTTTTTTTCAAATTTTATTGGCAATTGCCCATTCCCCGCCTCAAAAAAATAAAACAGAAATAATTCGATTTGCAACGAAATCTGGTTCAAAATCATTGGTAAATCGAAAGTCAAGCACAAACCGATCGTTCTGGGTCAGGCAGCACGTTTGGGTTTGATTCCAGGCTTTCGAGGTGCGGCTCGAACATTTTAAGGTCAAACTGAAGGAAATTCTTCCAAACAATGTTGCTGCGGCGGCAGAGCTGGAGCCGCTCGGCCACCGGAGCTGCTCCAACGCGCGCCGGCACGGCGGGCTGCGCCAGAGCCCGGCGTCCCCCCCGGGGTGCTCCCATCACCCCAGGGGCAGGGAGCGGGGCCCGATCCTGCTCCCTTGGGTGGCGCGGGAAACCCCGAGCCCCCTCTGGTACCCGCGGTCCCCAGTTACACCCACATTCACCCTGGCAGCACCCCGGGGCTGCCGGCGAGGCCGCTGGCCCGGGGACGGGAGGTGGCAGCGGGTCCTCAGCCCGTGGCCGCCCCATCACCCAGGGCAGGGCGACATCCATCGAGTCAACAAAAAAATCTCCTGGCAGCTCCATCTCTTTTTTTTTTTTTTTTTTTTTTTCCCCCTTAAAGCAAACATCTTCATTACAGCTCGGAGTTGTTTAAATAAATGAATTAATATTGACAAACCATCAACGAGGCTAATAAATGATTAGTTAAAGGCATACATACATCACATTACGGTTAGCATTAGCCGAGGCTTAATTACTTGTGGAGAGGATCCCATTAGAGTAGGTGCTACGTCGCCGTCACCCTCCGCAGCCCTCCACCCCCGCGGGGCTCCCGCCGCGCCCTCGGCCCCGCCGGGACCTCCCCGTGCCACTGCATCCCGCCGCCGCGGGGCCGTGCCGGGATGGGCACCGCTGGCGGAGCAGGGCACGGCAGAGGAAACCTGGCCCTGGCACCCGCTCCCGAGCACGGCCCATCAGTGCGGCGAGCGGGCCAGGTCTCAGCTGGCGGCGGTGTTACCGGGGCAGAGGCAGAGCTGAGGGCTCCGGGCAGGGAAAGTTTGGGCGCTCGGTTGGCACGAGCGTGGTCGAACACCCAGATCCATGCGGCCTGTGAAAAGAGACACTGACAAATAAAATAGGCAATAAATAATAATAACAATATCATAAAATTTTCAAATTTATTGAAAACCGGTCCACTCGCAAAATATTGGATTTTTCTATTATTTACACAGCTGCTGATTTTCTGTAAATATTTAATGCCCGATGGATTTTTTTTTTTCAAAGTACAAATCTGAACAATTTCTAAATTTAAAATCCATTGCGCAGCGCAACCCAGCGCGGGCCTGATCCTGCCACCCTCCCTCGGTGGGAGCCGTCCCTGGAGCCGAGACGGGACCGACGCTGCACCTGGAGGTGTCCACGGAGTCTCGGTCCAGCCGGTGACGTTTTGGGCCATCCCCTTGGTCCTCAGGTATTGGAGGGGACCGACGGGCAAAGCAAAACTCATAAAACCTCCTAATAGCTTTCCAGCGTGTCCAGCACCCTGTGCCACCCATCCCCGGGGACCCGAGGCCACCGCGCTGGTCATACACGTGGTGTCAGGGGGACGGCCGTGCCCCGCTGCGGGGGGCAAAGAGCCAAATACCCCCAAAAAGGCAAAAATGGAGATGAAAGGCAGCGGGCGCTGACGTCCGTACGCGTGTCGGCTTCGAGAGGTTGGTTGGGACTGAAGAGGCCCTTTCATCCCCCCGCGAGGTGCTGTGATGGATCCCCAGCTGGCTTTCATCTCCGCCTGATTGATACTCAGGGCTCTAATGAGCGTGACGGGAAAAGTGGCCGAGGCCGAAGGGGGGGCTCATGGAAGGGGGGGAGCGAGGAGACCCCCCCCGCAAAGGTTTCAAAACGCTTTCGGTGTCGCGGATGGGGAGAGGAGCGCTGGAGCGCGGTGCCGAGGAGTGCAACGGGAGGATGGGGCTCCCTGAAGGCTGATGGGTGCAGGTCCCTGCCCCCCCTGGGGACACTGAACCCGTGTGGCCATGGGTGACCCCCCCAGGACGCCTCTGTCCTGGAGCCAAAACGGAGCATTTAAAGCCAAAGAAGGACTTAACCCCCCTTTGCTCTTGTCCCCCCCGGCTGCATTTGTCCCCAAACTGGTGAGCGACAGGAGAATGGCCCCGCCGGCCCCGGGAGGCGGGGGTTTGTACCCCTCTCCCTGGGGTGGGCGAGTGAGAAAGGACCCCCGGGACGGAGGGTCCCGCTCCCGGGGGAGGCCGGGTGCTCAGCACGGTCAACAGGCATCACCCTGCCTCCTCTCCCAGCCTCCTCCTCCTCCTCCCCGATGGCTCCCGGGCTGAAAGCGCACACGAACGCTAACGGGGCACCCCTGCACCCCCACTTCTCCTCCCTCCTCCCACTCCCTTCCCATTTATACCACCAAGGGCAGCCCGACGGCAGCCCCAGCGCCGCTCCGTGCGCCGCGGCGGGGAGCTGGGGGACCCTCACCTCCCTCCTGTGCTGGCACCGGGGGCACAGCCCTGCTGGCACCCACTGCGGGTTCCCCGGCTGCCTCCTGGCATTGGCACCTCCGGCGCCGGTGCCAGCGGGTGCTGGGGGCGGAGGGGGAGTGCTGGGGGCCGCATCCTGCGCACCATCACCGCAGAAATGGCCTCACTTCAAACCTCATCGGCCCAGCAGGTCTCCAGCCAGGGCCCGTGTCCGTCCTCGTGTCTCAGCGGCCCTTCGAGATGTGGGACAAACGGACGGGCGCTGCTGCGGTGTGGTTTGGCGAGCAAGGGGCTGCCCTTGCAACCCCCACCGCACGCACCTCCGCCTCCACAGGGGACAGATCCTGCCCTCCCTGTGGGCGGCCCAGCCCTGCACCGATGCCACAGGGGATGCCCCTGAGCACCCCTTACCCCTCCTCTTCCTCACCCCTTCTCCCCCTGCCAGCATTCCCCCGTTCCCAGGGCTAAGGGGGTGCTGAGGGATGGGCACAGGCCAGCGTGCACCTTGACAAAAGCAGCCTGAGCGGGGCTTCTCCCTCCTCGCTCTGGCCCGTTTGTTTTCCCTAACGCCGGCTCTGGAGCTGCCAGCTCCTCTCAACGAGACAAAAAAGAGAAAAAGAAAGAAAGAAAGAAAGAAAGAAAGAAAGAAAGAAAGAAAGAAAGAAAGAAAGAAAGAAAGAAAGAAAGAAAGAAAGAAAGAAAGAAAGAAAGAAAGAAAGAAAGAAAGAAAGGAAGGAAGGAAGGAAGGAAGGAAGAAAGGAAGAAAGGAAGAAAGGAAGAAAGAAAGAAAGAGAAAAAAAAAAGGCAGATTCTCCAGAAATCCCTGAAGCCGGGTGGTTTTGGAGCCCCTCCTCGCCTGCCTGCACCCGCTGCCCAGCCGGGGCCGGATCCAGCGCTGCCCCACGCCGCCGCCGTTCCTGAGACCGCCGCATTCATTGCACCAATGGCCCCAGTGGGGGCTGCGTCCCTGTGCCCCTGGCAGCCAGAGCTGCCCCCCGCCAGGCTCCTCTCCCTTCCAGAAGGGATCCAGGCAGGATTAACCCCATGGGTCTCAGGTCTTGGCCACCTCTCCCGTGGAGAGGGTCACCAGAAGGACCCCTCCTGCCCCTGCCAGTGGGTCCCATCAGCCCGAGCGGGTCCTCCCCGCTCGCAGAGCTGCAGCCATGGCGAGTGCACAGCACCCGGGCTGGACCAGCCCTCAGCATCTCCTCCACGCCCACGGGGCACCCCAGCGGGTCCTGTCCCAGTTCAGGGCCTGGGGCTAAAGGGTGACGTGGGAGCTGTCACTGGTCTGGGAGGGACCGAGCAGGGCTGCACCCTTGGGGACATCAGGGAAAGGCTGGCACGTCCCCATGGCAGAGGGAAGGGGACCTGACCCTGGCGGGGATCCCCCCCTCCTGCTCGGCCCTCCCGGAAGAGGGGGAGCGAGGGGCAGGGAGGGGGGCAGGGGAGGGGGTTATTGGCAGCTTCTCCCATCCAGGGCCAGGCAGCCCCGACTCTTTAAATAGATCCAAAGGAGTCCGAGCGCGTTGGCTTAATTGATTGGCAAGTGCTCCAAGCTGAATATCGGAGATGTGCTGGGGAGCCAAGCGCTATCGCCTTCCTCCATCCATCACCCCAGCACCGTCCTCTCGTCTCCGAGCAGTACCTGCCACCCGCGGGGGAGAGCTGCCCCTGCCAGGCCCGCTCCCGGCTCCAGCACCGGGCACCCTTCTCTGGGGCAGCTCAAGCCAGCTGGAAGGAAAAAAAAAAAAACAAAAACCCAACAAAACCAAAAATCCCCAACCCAAACCTCAGACCATTCCCCAGGAGCCGCGAGGATTTGGGGCAGAGCATCTGTGTGCACCCACGGACGTTTGCGTGTGCTTGTCCGAGGGGAACAGGGATTTTTTTTTTTTTTTCTCATTGTGTTTCGCTTTCTATTTTGTTTTAATTCTCATCCAGCGCTCAGAGCCGGCCAGGATGCAGGAAAGAGAATTAACACAAGGGAAAAAAAAAGAAAAGGAAAGAAAAGAAAGAAAAAAAGAAAATTAAAAAAAAAAAGAGGGGACAAGCAGGGGTCACCACTTTGCACAAGCGTTTGGAGTTCAGAGGGACTCACCCAGAGCCTCTGGAGCCACCAGCCCAGTGGGGAGCAGGAGCCGGGAACTGGGGGTTTCACACAAGCCGGCACCGCTGCGGTTGTGGTACCCAGGACCCATCCCAGCTCTCTGAGCTCACAAAACCGGGGCAGAGGCTTGCCCAGGGTTTCCAGCCCCTCAAACAAACACTTGGGCAACTCCCTGTGCATGGGAAAGCCAGAAACGCACTTAAAAACCTCCCGAAATGAAGGACCTGAGGCTTTAAAAACCAAACCCCAGGCCGTCGGCAATCCCTTTCCAAGCAACTTCAGCTTCCAAAGCAGCTCAGGGCTCCCCACGACCTCGGCACCAAGCAGCTCCCGGGCCAACGCTCCGGGCTTGATGGGTCCAAGTCAAGCCCAAGCTGGCAATCCCATCCCTGCCTGTCCCGCAGAGCTGGGAGATGCCGTTGGGCACCCGTCGGGATGGAGGTGGCGCGGGCACTTCAGCCACTTGCATTTCGGGTGGCCCCGATGACTGGATCCATCCCCCTGCCATCGCACGCATGCTCGGAGCGCCCGGCTGAGTAATCGATAGGGTTTTTATGTTACATTGGGAGGAAGAAGGAAAAAAAAAAAAAAGGAAGGTGAGGGAGGAGAAGATGGTGTATTTAACACCGGAGCAGTTGCTGATAATTGCCTGGAGTGGAACATCTCAACGCCTGGTGGCTGCTGGACCCCGAGATCCCCGTCTCGGTGCCGAATCGCCGCTGCAAGCACCGGTGCCGGATGCAAAAGGCAGCCCTGCAAGATGCAAGGAATAGCCTTGTTCCCCCCCAAAATTCCCTCGCCCCATCTCTAGCCAGCGTCCCACCGCCCCAGCACCGTGCACAGACGCCATCCCCTGCCCCGAGGGTCCTGTCCCCTTCCCTTCGCTCGCTGTCCCCAGCGCTGGCCTGACCCCAGGCACGGCACCCGCCGGTCACAGAACCGCGGCAGGGATGCTCAGGGACCCCCATGCCAGCGGGGCCCCTCGTGGGGCTGCTGCTCCCCTGGGTCTGGCAGCACCGGGAGCCGGGGTGGCCCCAGGGCAAAGGGACGTCACCAGCGCAGCTGGGATGGGAAGAAGAGGGGGAGCAGGCACAGTTCCCACCCAAGCACCAAGGCTGCTGTGGGGGCACCCCAAAGGACCCCCCACCCCCTGGCAGCTCCGTGACCCTCCCCTGGGCTGATCCCTCCTTTCCTCGGCTCCTCCAGCAGCTGCCTCTCCTCGCTGCCTTCCCCTCCCTCCCCGCTTTTAAACGATTGCGAAGCCTCTCATTTTCCAAGCCCAATTACTCCGGCACAATACCCCCGACCGCGCTCTAAGCACGGCGGCACGGTCCGTTGCCTCTCCAAGCTGCCCCGCGGCCGGCCGCGGTCAGCGCCAAAAGGTGACGGCAAGAAGCCGGGATCAATACGGCACCTTCATCTCCCGGCCCCGCTGCGCGTCGGGGGCCACGCACCTCCGGGATCTCCTGGAGAGGAGCACGCGGCAGGAGCGGGATAAGCCGTGTCCTGCCCTACCGGCTTGCCGGCGAGGGAATGGGCACGGAGGGCTTTCGCTGGGATTTGGGAGCTTTATTTGCCCAAACGCCGTCTCGGCGCTCCCGGGAGAGGGGCGCGGGTTGGAGCTCAGCCCCTCGCCTTGCTCCCACGGGTCTGCCCAAACTCCTGGCGTGAGCCTAGAAGGAGCCTCCCCTGCCAGCCAAGAGCGCATCCGAGACGCGGAGCTGCAGCGGCTCCGACTCGCCGAGCGACCCGGCTTGCAAGCAGCAGTTTGGCTGGCGAAGGAGGTTTTTTGGTAAAGCCGCCTCCCTGGAAGCCCGCTTGCCCGCTCTGTGCCATAGAAATAGGAAAAAAATTGCGTTTTGCCAGCTCACGCAAATAAACCGAAGGCAAAGCCCTGGCAGATGGGCTGGAGGGGCTGGGTGATCCCAGGCGTTTCAACGGGGCTGGGCCCTTCCCCGAGTGTTTCGTCTTTTCCGGGGAAGACGGG
Organism: Balaeniceps rex; assembly: GCA_013401315.1. Taxonomy (NCBI): domain Eukaryota; kingdom Metazoa; phylum Chordata; class Aves; order Pelecaniformes; family Balaenicipitidae; genus Balaeniceps; species Balaeniceps rex. The sequence continues at coordinate 5,192 of VYZW01056414.1, read as the reverse complement.
AGGTGGGAGTCGCCGGCGGCCGGTTGGGAAGGAGAGGGGCCGGCCGCGGGGTTTTCCCACTTTTGACCAATTCCACAGGTATTGCCATCCATCTGATAACGCCCTTTTGAACACAAACCCTTCAGCATCCGTCCCTTTGACCCAAAGATGCCCCCAGCCGTGCCCCGGAGCGCCAGATCCCAGGGTCTCACACGTGCATCGAGCGCTGCCCGTCCTCAGCGCCGGTGGAGCTGACGCGCTGCAGACCCTTCACAACCCAACCCCTCTGTGGGGAGCTGGTTTACAAGAAGAAGAACGCTGGCTTCCCAAACAAGCCTCCCAGTCCACAACACATTTCCAGCCATACATAATCTAATATACGTTACCATAGCGCCAATCAATAACTCAGTAGGCCAGCTCCGAAATTATTCTCTTAAAGGGCCAGCACACCTCTTCCTCCCCCTCCCCAGGTGGCACCCAGCGCTGGGCCCAGAGGAGCTGCTCGCCCTCGGGTCTTGCTCGCCAGGCATTGCCGGGCAGGACACGACACCGGGGCTGGTGGTGACACCCTTCTTCACCCACGGCATCCTCCTTGCGCCACATCCTTGTCGCGTAGCCGGTGGCGGACACGTGGGCGCCCAGCTCCAGGCCACGGCTCTGCCTTCGCCGCTCGGCGGCGTCTTCCCTGCTCTGCAGCTCCACCAGCGACACAGCTTCCCCCTCCTCAACGTGACCACCGCGTTCCCGAGGGCGGCCTCCCCACGTGCACGCACACGCTCACGCTAGCGGCGGGCAAAGCGTGCAAAAAAGCAGGTCGTGCTCCGTCAAGCCACCCGCTCGACGGGATTTTCCATCCCTCCGGTTCCCGGCAGCTGCCGGCATCCGGGCTGCAACTGGAGCACAGGGCCAGGCAGCACCTGAAGCCACTCCAGCTCCCGCACACGTCACCGCGGGCTCGGGGACAGGCGTGGGGCACCTCGGCACCCTGCCAGCCCCGGCCCTTAGGCAAACCCCTCAAAGCACCCGGGACCCCCAGGTGCCGCAGAAAGCCCCCGGGCGCATTTCCAGTCCGGCTCCCAGAGCATCGCTACCGGTAGCTTTTCCTCCTGCTTCAACACCAAGGGGGAAAAGCTGTAAAAGCCCCAGAAAATGGCAATCGCCGCCCCGCGGCCCTCGCTGCCGCCAATCACCCCCCGGGGAAAATCCTCCTGAGAGCAGCCTGGCACAGGGCGCGGGCATCGCCGTAACGAATCCCATCCTGCGCAGCGATTACCGGACCCAGCGCCGCGCCGGCCCCTTCCTCAGGCACCCGTGGTCCCGGCTGGAGCAGGTTCACAAAGGGGCCCCGTTGTTCCCCCAAGCCCAACTCACCCTCTTTGCTCCTGTTGTAAAAGGGCAGGACCTGGGGACGCTTTCTCAGGTGGCCGCGGTGCCTCCCCAAGCCCCTCACTGCGCAGCCTGGGCAAAACGAGCCGGACAACCCCCACCTGAGTCTGTATCGGTGGGGACTCTCCCATTCCCTAAGTGCGTTAACACTGAAACCTAATGACACCAGTCAAGGTTGCCTCCTCTATATCTCAATGCCAGGCAACCCCCACCTGAGTCTGTATTGGTGGGGACTCTCCCATTCCCTAAGTGCGTTAACACTGAAACCTAATGACACCAGCCAAGGTTGCCTCCTCTATATCTCAATGCCAGCAAAGCCATGCCAGAAAGAGGAGGAGTAATCACGCTCTAAGACCATAATGAGCCTCAGCAAGTGGCAGAGGCTGCGAATTGTCTCATCTTGGGTGGCGTTTGGGAGATTTCGGCACTAACCACGTCCTTGGCGGGTGGTTCTGTTTAACTTCCACTACCAGTAACAGGAATCACCCACCTGCACCCAAGACCTATGAAAGGGAAACACCGGTGCTAGCGGCTGCTCCTGGCCCCTTGGTGCCAAGGGAAGCGCTGCTGGGGGGGATTTTCGAGGCTTGGCTTTTTTTTTTGAGCTCACCACCGAACGCTCTGCGAAGGCAAACGAGATGTCGGAAACCTCCGCGCTTTTTCCGAGCCGGTTGTAGGCAGGGTCCTGGTTACACCCAGCTCCTCTGGGTACGGGGAGCCCTCTTGAACGAAAAGACAACGAATTTTAATCAGAAACCGGGGATTTTTCTCTCCTTCTTTTATTTTCAACACACCCCACCAAATCTTTTCATGAAAATCCCAACCAAACAGCCTCCCTTTTTGTTTGCCACAAGAAAATACCATTTTTTTAAACCCAAGATGCCTGGCTGTGGGGAAAGAGGCTACGGATGCTCTTGCCGAGCTGGGCACCCTACGGTGCCCCGGGCACGGCGCTGCCCTGGCAGCCGCTGGGGCTCGGGCGCATGGGGCTGTCTCAGGAACCGCAGGGTCCCAGATCCCTCGTCGGGGAGAAGCTCTGAAGCCACAAGGTCCCCGCGGCCATCCCCTGCCCCGCCGCTGTCCCCCAGCCCCCGGGCAGGATCGGAGCCAGCGTCCCCGGGGACCCCTCGCGGCATCGCCAGCTGCCTTCAAGCAGCCCCCGAAGGGCAGCCCGGCCTCGGCAGCGCTGTCAGCCAGCCTCTACGTCTTCCATTAATTCACTTCACACTGTCCATATTGATCGGCTCTGCTCTCTCCCCAGCTCCCCCTCCCTCGCACGCCCTCCCCCCCGCCGGCTGCTGCACCACTGGGCAGCCCGGGCTGCATGCTGCATGATCCATACAAACTCACTTACTCAGGGAAATCAATGGGCTCGAAAGAGCACACGCAGCAAGGCGAGGAGTCTGTCTGGGGATCGACCGCACAACAAGGAGACACAGAGAGCGGCAGCCTGCACCCCGCCTGCGCCCGGCGCCCCGCGGGGCGGCCAAGGGACCCAGCGGCCCCTTGCTGACACCCCCGCCGCAGCCCCCCGGCCCCCGCGGGATGGGGTGATGGTGCTCGGGAGCTGGGTGGTGCCAGGGTGTAGCTGTCCGGGGAGGGGGGGTCCCCCTTTTCCGACAAAGCGGGAGGCAGCGTGCGTCCTTGGGTAGGAGCAGGGGGTCTGGCAGCGGAGCATCCCCAGCAGGACACCTGCCTCCTCCTCCTCCTCCTCCCACATCTAAGAGAAAGCCCGTCCTGCTCTTACGCTGCAGCCAGCACAGGCTCCCATATCCTCCCCTTGGTTCTCTTCAGCTGCGGACAAGTCATGGTGCATCCGTGCCTCAGTTTCCCCATGTTTAACTGGCAGGATGCCTTCCTCCCAGCTGGTTTCGGGGCTGAGGGGGGGTCCTGCTCTGCCAGGCTGCGCTGGTTCGTGGCCAGACCTGTTCACAGCAGCAATGAACGGTGCTGGGCTGAGGAAAGAGCTAAAATTGAGGATTTTTTGCCCCCTCTCGGGGCACCGCTGGCCCTATTCACCCAGGGAAATAGTTGCCGCTGCACAAGCAGTGTGCCGGGGTGATTAATAAATCCTGCCAGAGGAGCTGCTGCTGTGCTGAGTTCGCCCATCAAGGAAGGAAATCTTTATTTATATATATTCTATAAACTAATTTTTGCATCATTGCAATAAATCCATCTTCCAGCCGTCAGCTACAATCTGCCTTCGTCGCCGTTCACGTGCGGCTCCGGGCGGGATGCTGGGGGCGGGGGGAGCAGGCGCCGGAGCATCCTGGCCCCGAGGGGGGGTCCCCAGGGTCCCCGCTGGGGCTGGAGCCAAAATGGGAACTTGGGGCAATGTTAAGGGGGGAAAAAGCAACTGCTGGCACCCGGCTCCCACCCTGCTGGTCTGTCGTGCCTCGGCGGAGGGATGGAGGGGTCCCCAGGAGCACCCAGTGACCGGGATGTCACCGCACCCAGGACACGGGACCCCCAGTGGGCTCAGACCCACTGCCTCCCTGGGGAGGCCCCGGAGGAACCGGGAAGGCCCCGAGACGGTGCTGTCAACACAGTACCGGTAAATCCTGGCAATGCGGGCGACCCGGCAGAGGCGGGGGGAGCCTTTTCCCAGCAGCCCCCCTCTCCGAGGTGAGTGTGGTTGTGCGCTGGAGACGCCGTGTCTGTCCTCCGCAGGCTCCAGCCCCAGACCGGAGCAGCGGGGAGCCCAGCGGGGGCACGGTGGGCAGCGGCAGAGCTCCGGGGATGGCTGCTGCCCCCTTCCCAAAGCCACCCCACCTCTCCCCCAAGCTCTGGGCTGTCCCTTGGGGGTTCGCTTTGGGGGTCAGGAGGTGGCAGTGCGGGGCCCGGCCGCTCTGAGCAGCCTCTGCTGGGACCCGGTGGCTTTTTCGGCTGAGACTTCGTCCGGGGGCGGCTGCACCCCAGGGGCGGCTGCACCCCTGTGCCACAGAGCACCTCGAGATGAGGGGCTGCACGGGGAGTCGGGGTTCCCGCCCGGTTGGCCTCCTGGCCCCCCCCCAGGGATGCCCCACCTGCGCTGCCAGGCTGGGGTGCTCCAGAGGAGCAGGACCCTGTTTTGGGGAAGATTTCGGTGCCCCATCCCATCCCCCTGCCTGGGAGAGGGCTCTGCTGCCCGCACTCATCCCAGCACAGCCCGGAGCTGGGGCCAGCCGGCGGCGGCCGATCGAACCCAGCCGAGTGCCCAGGCAGGGCAGGCAGGAGGTGCGGGCAGGGATCCCACTGGGGAGATGAGTCTGCTGGGCCTCAGCCAGGCCAGGAGGCCCCGCAGCCGAGGCTCCTGGCCCGGGGCTGGAGGTGAACGGCAGGAGGGTGAGGAAGGCTCAGAGCAATGGGGGTGGAGGAAGGCTGCCATCAGCTCGCCTCTTCGGCAGGCAGGGACCCCTGAGCCCTCCCCAGGGTGGTTTCCCCATTGCTGGGGGGGCACATGGCTGCCTGCCCCCCTCCCACTCTGGGACGGGGCAGCAGGAGGCCGGTGGGGTGCAGCAAAGCCCCCCCCTCTCCCCTGCCCCTTCCCGCAGCCGCCTGCTGACGCTCTCCGGCAGGATGCGGTAACGCCGGTGGGAGTGGGCTCACCCGCGTGGGCAGGGGGTTTCGGGAACCGACAGCCCCCAGGCGCCAGCGTACTGGGCAGCACGGCTGCCCCGCCACCACAGCCTGACCCTGGGCACCCAGACCCCCTCCCTGCCCGGGGACACCCACCCAGGCACGTCCCTGCCCGGCCCCAAGACCCCCGCAGCCCCGAGGTCCCTGTGGAGCTCTGGAGGGACCCATCTCAGGGGTCCCCTAATGGGGCAGGGGCTGGGGGGGGATGG
>VYZW01056410.1:6910-25331 GCA_013401315.1 Balaeniceps rex | reverse complement strand
CAAGCTGTGAATTACACTGTTCTAACAATAAGACCTGGCACCACAAACAGGCTTTGGAGACAGCAGTGCTGGCATCTTTCAAGTTACCCATGGGCTCATTAAGCGGTTGGCCAGCAAGATGCTGGATTCTCATATCTGGTCTGAGTCTGGCAAAAGCACTCTAAACCAAGTGTTTCCTTAAAAATTAATAGGGTATGGGAACAAATAGATGCTCTGATTTAAAAAAAAATTCCCCTAACTGACTATGAGGGGGAAAGAGAGGACAACAGTTTGAAGATACTTCGGTATCCCTAAACACATGTATCTGACTTAAAAATATTTCAGTAATAACAGGCTATTTACATACTCTCACAGCTAAACATCAGAAAGCACAAAAGAGAGAGATAGCCCAGCTAAGATTAAGGAATGTGATAAATAATATTTAAAAGCAATGTACAGACTGATAGTTTAAATAACTTTTAAATACAATTTCTTATCTCAGAACCCGTTTTCTAGATGTAAAGGGCATTTTCAGTTAAAAAAAAAATCACAGCAATAAATCGGCTTTCATCCAAACTAGTATCTTTCTCAGGAATATTTATTTGTATGACTTGTGTGCATAACTTCAAACTTTAAAATGTTTGTTTCCTTTCTGATTTCCAAGCTCAAAAAAAATCCCTCCATGGACAATTTCTTCTCTCTCTCTCAGCTGCAGACCTATTTTGCCTCAGGTTTTTAAAAGTTACACAGTAAGCAAAAGGAAAATGAAACTGTAATTCTGTAATCTGTACTGTTTTCTGAGTTGACAGTGTTATGTAAATTACAGAGTAGATTAATGAAGAGGAACTGAAGACAAGTGAAAAAATTGCTCAATTTCCCCTCCGAACCAGAAAGAAATATAGGGAGGAAAAGAAAGGGACTGAAACCTCAAATTCTGAGAATTCTAAATCTGTAACTAAAGGAGCAAAGACTTTAACCAACAAAAATTTCCATTGTGAATGCTACAGTATTGAAACAACTTAAAAATATTCATTAAACTATCTTCTATATTTTGTGATCCTAGCCTTCAAATCCAAGATAAGAACAGAGTTGTCATTCCTTGTTGAAACAAAGCCTTTGGCAAGGCTTCAGAGGATCAGTGCTGTTATAAGAATGGAAACATTACAGCACAATTTGTCCTGAGGACACTACAGAATGTCTCATCTTTGAAGACTGAAGTTGTAAATTGAAATTTGGGCAAGAAATATCTCTGTTTTTTTAAATGGAATCTGTGTATTGCTTCATCAGCACAGGAGATTATGGCCTCTGAGAACACCCGATATCAAACTTAGCATGTCCAGGATGACACTTAATAGTATCCCAGAGAATTGATTCAGTTTAGCCTTAAAAAGAATCTATGTATTGGGAAAACAAGTGATGTTTTAAAATATATTTGCTAAGAGACTGTGAAAATATTTAGGCAGAATTATCTGATCTGTGTTACATGTGAGGTCAAAAAGGTGATTTCTCCAGTTATCCCTTCCTTCAGTCATTCCTTACAGTCATCCCTTAGCATCTCTGATAACATCTACATTTTTGAAATACCACTTTAGATAAAAAACACACTTGTATATGTTCATTCTTGTTAGCTGACTGTGGTCACTCCTAACCTACTGTTTTTTAAAAACAAAAAACGTGATAGTCATGGTGACTTAAAACACAATCTCATTTTCTTGGAATACATATGCCCTAAGAAACAAGTGTGCCACCTATTGATTTACCAGATGCCACTTCAGCATATGCTTCCTAATTTTGTAATGCTTATATGCTCCAGCAACAATATTTGAGGACCTTAATGAACTTTAGCTCAAAACACTGTGTATGATGAGGACTTCAGAAGTGTCTGGTTTCATAGGCAGAAATTCAAGTATAGAAATACTAAGGTTATTCCAGTTAAACAACCAAATTGTCTTCATTGTATGCAGCTTATTCAGGATTACACAGGAAGTCTATGGTCTCGACTCCCGGCTTAAAACTTTCACTGGTGAACCACCTGTCCTCTTCTGAGTGTCTCTGAAGATACTAAGTACATACGCACACATGCACTGATGTTATATACCACTGCCAGCAGCAGAGATCTAGGCTGTAGATCTAGGTACAAGCTGTGGCTGCAAGTCATCAGTCTCTAAATGATAGTGCTATGCAATTTGCCATTTACAAACTATGATTAATACACTTGCTCAAAATAATCATCCATTAATTTAGTTTTAATGATGTATAGAAGAAAAACCGACTAGAGAATACAGCTACACTGTGAGGGCATTTTCCAATACTCCCACACCATACGCTTGGTGAAGGCAGGGTGCCTGCGAAAAATGAAGACTTACAAATCTCACTTGCAAGCCAAAAGAATGAAAGGCTTGTTCTTTGTTTTGATTTCCATTTTTTTTCCTAGAGAAAGAGGTCCATTTACATTGATATTGAGTATTTTAATGTGTGAAGTAATACAGCAAACTAAAATGCCAAGATGATATGTTGTAAATTCATCACTCCCTAAGCCAGCTGCTTCTTGTCAGAAAAGGAAAGTTCCTTTCAAGTGTCTTTTGAGACCGATATAAAACAAGTTATATGACAAGACTGTTTGTACTGTATGTCATCAGGTATTTCTTAAAGCATAAATTATGACTGATTTTTTTTTTTAAATGGAAAAAAGAATTATTTCAGACAAGCAATCCAGCAAATAGTAATTCCACTTCTGACGTTTCAGGAAATGAGAAATGACTCCCCCAGTGGTGCTTTCAGTACCACTAGAAAGATAATTTCAAACACCTCAACATGCAAATTTCCAAGACTTAAATTCAACAAATACTTTGATTTAGCAGTAGCTTATGCATTTAAATCCCTTTTGAAATTAAATATCTAAAACGCTGTTCCACAATATTCTTTCAAATACGTTTTTAATCCATACTTGATTTATTTTTGCAGAACCCTTAATTTAATCAAATTGATAGGATATTTGGCCCTGTTCCTTCATAGGAAAGCACACAAATTCTATAGTGGCTTTATCAAAAGCTAAGTCATGAAATGTCATTAAAATGTATAGTTAATAAAGTCCTTATTCACTTTAATAGGTATTTAGTCTCTAGAAAGCTCTTTAATTTCATAATCTCCTATCTTTGATACAATTTGTATTTTTCTGGTTTGTGTATCTTTTAGTGTTAGAATAAATTATATTTCAATAAAGTATTTCTGTCATTTGTGACTATGTCAGTTGTGAATTCTCATGACATTTTGTAACTGTTCTCATTAGTCCTCTTCCTTTTTAGTACGTTGTTACTTAATGACACCCTCAGAATATTTTCACAAAATTAAATTAAAAAATAATTTTCTTGATATATTTGCATGATTGTGCCAAAACATAATAAAAATACTGCAATTATATGGCTGTTACACAGTGCTTGATTGCCTCTACCCATGGCAAACACAGATAAAAATAAGACAGAAAGGATAATCTCTGCAGAATTCATTTCCACTGAATGATAATATCACATTTATTTAGTCTATGGAGTAGGTAGGTGCCCACAATGTGCTCATGGTCCTTAACTCCCAGACACACAAAATAATACTGGACTAAGGAAGACAGAAAAGATGTGCTCAAATCTCACCTGTCATGGAGTCAAAAGGCCACAAAAGCACCTGGAGGTGCTTCTGGGTCCTGAAGGTTAGACATGTGAACATGGCATGAATAACAGAGCTGGAGAGGGAAGAGCACGCTTGTCTTTCTCCTGGTCATCTGCTGTTGTCCTTCTTCCTTTCTGTCTGTCTGTCTGCTTCATAATACAGATGCATACCCTTCACAAATTTTGTGAGAAGGTGCTGGTTATGAGTTTGAGACTACCCATTTGTGTCCTATCTGCAAGAGACACTTACTTTAGTCTTCAAGGATAACTCAGCCCATTTTTCCAGGAGTATATTGAAACACACAGTGATCATGCACCTAATTACCACATCCCTCTTCTTTCACATGGATTCTGCATTGCCATATGTCTTTTATGTGACCATTATTGTGAAATAAAGAAAAGACCTAACCAACTAATGTTTGGCCAGAATGATGTTTGAAATAGCCATAAGAACTACCATCACTGGCAAAAAGAAAAAAGAAAAGCTTTCCCAGTCATGGAAATCATTGGGATCATGGTGAGGAGATCCCAACCAGCAAATAAGCACCCACTAGCCGCTTGCTCACTACCCCCACACACCCATAGCAGGATGGGGGAAAGAATTAGAAAAGCAAAAGTGAGAAAAAACAAGTGGGTCAAGATAAAGACTGCTTAATAAATGAAGGAAGAAAAAGTTTAAAAAGACCCAAGTGATGCAAAGGCAATCACTCACCACCTCCCACAAGCAGACCAATGTCTAGCCAGTCCGCAAGCAAAGCAACAGCTACCTTGGAAAGACCACCCCCCAGCTTTATTACTGAGCCTGATGTTATACGGCATAACATATCCCTTTGGTCAGTTGAGGTCAGCTCTCCCAGCTGTGTCCCCTCCCAGCCTCTTGCCTACCCCTAGACTACTCACTGGAGGGACAGCGTGAGAAACAGAGGTGGCCTTGACACTCTGCAAGCACCACTTAGCCATAGCTAAAACATTGCTGTGTTATCAACACTGTTTTGGTCACAAATCTACAACACAGCAACATACAAGCTGCTACGAAGAAAACTAAATCCATCCCAGCCAGACCCAGCACAGAGTTAAAACCAAATCTTTGCCTTCGCTATTTACATTCATCTCTTCTTACATTTCTATCACCTGCCCACCACTGTGGTGCCTGTGTCTGTTTAGAGAAACAAAAATCCACGAAGAAGTTTGCGAAGCAGATGACTTGCCTCTACCAAGCTACTGCAAAATTTTTCCCTTTCTTCCCTGCCAGTGAGAACCTCAACTAAGCATTGCAAGCACGAGAGGTTGGGCAGACTTCATGGAGTGTCAGTCGGTCAGGAACTGGCCTTAGAATTTCAGTGGGATTTCTCCTGTCGGCTGAGATACAGGTCAGTATAAATGGTTCTTGACTTGTCATTGCAGTTGCTTTCCAGTGAAGGTGATTATAAATCTCTAAAAATTTTCCATGGGAGTGGTGATGTTGAAAGTGGAATGAGACACCTTCACATATGTGGCTTGCTTACATCTAAAAATGACCCCCCAACTCTTCTGTTATGACAGTACACATCTGTCATAGTGTAAGGCCAGGACCTGTTTGTGATATGATCTCAACAGATTGATATGGCTTATAAAAATAGAACTAAATTTATACTTGCAGTATAACATTATAAGCAATCTGGGGAGAAAGCAATGAGATTTGTGATAAAAAGGAATCACAGGAGAGAGTTGATAGCAGCTGTAATTTCTTTATCTATTATTACCTGACTTTGAGGCCCCAAAATGATTATATTTGCCTGTTTCCTGTTACTTCTGCAGTTACTGACAGCAATTAAGCTGCATTTCAAGCTAGAAAATGTTGATTTCAGAATTTGGCTTAGTATTCCTTCCAAAATAGCCCTGGCTGGCAAAAGAGAATACTACAATGAATTATTATTCTGAAAATAGCACAATTATCCGTACAGCATGGCTTTCTCCATCATCAACCCAGAGCTGATAATAGAAAGGAGACAACTCTTTTGGCCCTCTGACAAAGCTCTGTGCTGATGTCTTACCAGCAGGGCCACAACAGGAGATGCTCTGACAGAGGATTGCCCATGCCTTGCTCTAAGTTGCATCACTGTTTTATCTGCTTGCGCCCGAGAACAGATGGCTTTTTCAATTTTTTTTTCCATGAATGCACTGAAAATAGATGGTGAAACAGGAACAAGAGGAAAAAAACAAAAGGAAGGCGTGAATATGGCAACTTTTATTTTTTAGACAGACTGTACACGTTTATTAGTTTTCAGAAATACTCACGTGTTCGTTGGGTGAGAAAGTAGCCTTTTCCTTTAGTTTTGAGAAATAACTGGTTTATTTTTTCATCACTACCCCAGCCCATCAGTATTGACGACTTTAACACTTCCCTCGAAGATGTGTCACCAGCACTTTGGAGTTGGGATAAATTGGGAAGAAATGGATTAACGCATGTGTCACAGTGAAATCACTCTCCAAGGACTCTGGAAATTCATATTAAACGAACAGGCTTGCAGCCGCTAGCCAGGGACAACTGGGAGAGGAGAGCAGCGGCGGCGGGGGGCTCCGGGTCTCCTCCGGGTCCCCTCAGGCGGGCCGCGCCGGGCTGCCGCCTGCCTCACCTTCCCGCCCGCTGCCCCGCGCGGCGGCCAGCGCATGCGCCGCAGGCGTCTCCTAGCAACTGGAGAAACAAGGGCGCGGGCCGCTGCTGCGCGATCGCCCCCGGGCGGTGTGTCGTGTCCGGCCGCGGCGGGTGAGTGGGGGCTGCTCCCGGCCCGGCTGGCTAGGGTGGCCGGCGGCAGGCCCGGAGCGGGCGAGGGGAAGGGGGCGGTGGGTCGAGGCGGCCCTCCGCGGCGAGCCGGTGGCGGAGAGCAGCAGCGGCGCCTTGAGGGGAGGCGGGCGCAGGTGGGAGGTATCGCGAGGGCGGGGAGCTCTGGCGCTGTTAGCGTCAAGTAAGCGGGGATAATCCGTTTTGTGTAGCTGGCGAGTCACCGGTTAGAGCCCTAAGGCTGCCAACGCGACGGGGGGTGGCGGTGCCGGTGCGGCCTTGGGCGGGAGGTGGCCGTTAGAGCCCACTGCCTTCGGGTCGGGTGGCCCGGTTCCTGCCTCGCCGCCGCGGGTTTGGTTCCTCAGCGCTTTGTCAGCGACCTGGGGTCCAAACGTCTGTAGACTTTCAAAAGTCAGGAGTCCAAGTTAGAAAAGAATCGTTGTTTTGTATTATTATTATTATTATTATTATTTTTAAAGGCATACGTTGATGTTTCCTCTAACCACAACAAAAAAAACCTAGAGACTTAGCGTCTGCTTGATAACGATGTCTGCACCTTTAAGGAAAGCAGTGACAATTGCAAGATTTATAATAAAATTGTAAGATTTGATAATAGCTGAAGTATATCAGGATGAACATAAATAAAATTTAAAACCAGGCAGAGCAAATCCTGTGCTTAGGGGCTCCTGACACTATTTCCTACTAGAAACTGGGAGTTTAGGAATTGGTGTCAGCAAAGGTAGGGAGAGACATGGGTGGACTAGTTCAGCAGAGGATAACTGACCAGTGTTTTTAGCTGTGAAATGGGAAGCAAGAAACTGCAGTGGACCTGCTGTAGGGAAACTTATATGGTAGAGAAAAATATTTTATTTAAAAATTTGGTTAGGCACTATGAACACAGAACAGTGCACTACAGATAAGATATGTAGAATTTATGTGTGACCGTAACATGAGAGGTGTGAGACCTAAAATTTTATGGCTAATAGTTAAGGAAAAAAAAGAAAAATAATAATATTTTAAATACAGAAGTTTTATTTGAAAGAACACTAACAGGTGATTAGGCTATTAGGGAGGAAATCTCACCTAATTTATTGATGTCTCAAAGGTTTTGGGGCATCTGCAGACAAGAATTTCAAAACAAAGTATGGATTTGCTGGCAGAGGAGCATCTTCTGTAGAACAGAACTCTTCTTTTATAATCTTATTGCTAATCTGAAATTATCGTCTATATAAGGTAGTCCGATATTGTATTATCTTAACCTATGCAAGACAAACACATCTGCTTTCTGTTGTTAATTGACTGTGAGCAAGCTCACTTTCTCACCTTTGTTGATGGAAGCAATATTTATTTTTTTTATTATTTTATTTCATTTTTGTGATTTTTATCATGCTGCCATTTTCTGATTACCTAATGTTCTGCTAACACGATGAATGCCAAGGTGGGCTTATATGTCCTATAGTGCCTGCTTTTGTTTGCAAACCTGCTACTTGTATTTTTGTCCTAAACTGTAACAAGTGTCTTGTCTTTTTTTTTTTTTTTTTTTTTTTTTTTTTTACTGTTAACATATTAAAGCCTGGTAAACGAGCAGTTAAAATTAAATGATAGGGCTACCCTTGCAGTTTGACATAACCATAAAAGTCATGAATGTGATAGTAACACAGCTGAGGTATTTCCAGTGTCAACAAAGAAGTATGAATACAGTTTTGTACAGGACAGGAGAGGCTTCATCTGGGATGCTGTGTTCAGCTGTGGTCGTTCACATTTTCAAGAGGTTGACTTAAAAAAGGCTTATGATGGTGATGTGGGGAATGAAGAATCATTTTTTGGAGGAAATTAGAAGTGTTCTTTAACCTAACAAAATGAAAACTGAGTGGGGATATGTTTGTTATCTTCAAATGTATTCTGATTCTATATATGTAAGTATGTATAGTGTATATACAAGATGCTATATAGTATGTATAAAATATAGTAAATATATATCATATAGTATAAATATTTAGTATAAATAATATATTTTGATATATGCCAGTGAAGAAAGTAATTGGCAAAGGTTCGAACATGACACAAATATAGTAAACTGGTCATGAATAAATGTAGACTAGAAATTAGAAAAGGTCCCTGGCTGTCTGAACAATTGGCTTGTGGAACAGCTTTTTAATGAGAGAAGTGGGAACAAAACACCTAACGGTTTTTAAGATACAGTGTGATAGGTATCTGGTGTGATTAATGTGATGTGGTGGCTGTAACGGGGAAGAGGAATGAATCTGATCATTCAGAATGTCCCTTTCAGCCCAATGTCGCTGTGAAGCTGGCAGAAGGAGGCATTCATTTTAAGACATGTAGATTGGCACAGCTGGTAAAAACTTAGGAGTGTCTTTAATTTTTCACTAGTCTTTAAAATATTTTTCTTCCTAAGGCATATCATCTTTGACTTCTGTATGAAAAGTGCCCTGCTATTATTGCTCAGACAGTGATTGGGTAACTACTCTCTCCCATTTGTTTTAGATTAAGTCAATTTTTCTTTAGCCTCTGTCATGGGATGAGGGATTTCGCTATGTGTCTCTGTGAGACATTTAAAATCACATGCATAATTTCTAAAAATGTCCTTCCTTCAGGTTGTCGCAGCTTGGGTTCTCCAAGGATAGATCCTCGGTCTGACATTATTTCATATGTTCATTATAATTTGGAAATGAGCAATAACATAGAGAAATCAAAATTTTCTGGTGAGATAAAATAATTTATGTTAAGACTAAAGAAGACTGCTAGAACCTTCGAGAACTCTTCTGCAGTTAGGTGAACTGGTAACACCATGAGAGATAAAATTCATTGTTGATGAAAGAAATGTAATTTACACTGTTGGGAATATTTGGAACGATATACTCTTCAGTAGTGAACCAAAATTAATTGTGACCAGCTGGGGAAATGACCTGTTTACCATATGTGGATAGCTTAGTGAAAATCTTCACTGAAGAAATTGGATAAGAATTAATACCCAAAAAGTTATAACATCATTGGAATAAATCAGTAATGTTCTAGAACTGATTATGGTGTTTCAGGTTAGGTTCATCATATCTGAGAAAGATTTAACAGTCACAGAGGGACTCTGAGACAAGAAACATATATGTCTGGAAAAGCTATATGGAAAAAATAATTAAGGCAACTTAGAAAGATGATAAATCAGAATGTACAGGGAGTTATAAAAGAAGTAGAAAAGATCAAGTGGGGGCATCTTTTAACTAAGGTTGTAATACAAGAACAAGGGGATGTTGTGTTGAATTGAATAACACATTTAAACAGTTTACATATTTTTTAAGTCTAAGGAGCAGTTCCTTATACAGTACACTTGACAATTGGACCTGTGCCGTATCATGTCAGACGAAGAATGAAGAGTAAAAGGATTAAGCATTTATGTGGACAGTAAAAATAGCTACTATTGTTAGGAAGAACGTAAAAACTTCAGGAGATCTAAACCTTCGTACTTTAGGGAAATAAAAAACCTGTAACAGATGGAGGAAATCTGACTTTTGGGATTGGTTTCATGCATTTATCATACATTTATCATGCATTTATCATGCATTTATTATTTATTATTCATGCATAGAAGCATTTGGCTCTTGCCACTCTGGAGCCAGAATACTGATCTGCCATGGACGACTGTTCTTATTCATTGGAGGAAGTTTCTTGTGCTGAGGCCTCTTAGTTCTGTGATTTGGAAAAAATGCTATCATGTTCTTTAATTCCTGTTACTTCATTTTATTAACATTCGTACACCATCTTTTACACTGTACAAATTGGGAAATACATTCTGCCTCTAAAGCTTCAGATCTTAACATGACTGAAACACTCCTGACCTAGTACACCTCTTACTAGGTGTACCATACTGTTCAGCTTCAGAAAACAGTGAAGTGTGGTCCTTGGGCATATGAAAAAAGGCACTGCTATCAATCAGAGGCTGTACATGAGTCAAAATTTTATTGCAAATCTTGCATATTTTCACAGCATCAGGTTGTGGAATCAAGTACCTGAGAATCTTGGCTTTTGTTAAAAATCTAAGCATCTACCCCAGGGCTGAGAGTAACACTCAGCTGAATGTTAATGTGATACCAGAATCCAAAAGAAAAGAATCAATGTATCTTAAAAGTTCTGAGATCTTAAATAAATAATTGTATTATTTTGTAGCTCGCCTAAAATCCCCACCTTTTCTCTCTCATAGCTATTTCTTCAACCTGGCATCTAACTACAAACTCATTTTGGTTCTTGGGTTCTGGAGAGTACTCCACTCTGCATCTCTATTTTTTTTGGTAATTCTTTTGCTTTGTGTGTGTATAATTTATAAATGCATAGACCATTTGAAAAAATGGAATCTTTAAATGAACTCTCAGAATGATCAGAGTATATTTAGTCTTTTTTTTTTTTTTCAGTGGGATTAATTTCATCCAGCTGAGTAAAAATAGAAAATACTATCTTGTATCTAGGAACAGATTCTAGTTAAGTTTGGTTAGTTAACAACTGTTGCATGGTAGCTAATTATTGACTTAATACTGATCATTTTTTGCCTAATATACACATGGGCACAGATAAAACAGTGGGCAGATTCAAAGATCTTGACTTAATTGGTCTCTCATATAATGTATTATTTTCATACAGCATATATCTTCAGGAACTGAATATTAAATTGGACCCGGTATCTCTTTTTAACTCCCTTCTTCTATGAAGCCAAATTTTTTATAATGTGTTAATGCTTGCACTGGCATTACAACACTGGGCAAGGGGAGTCTGTTGATCCATATTTAAGGAGTAGGACAGAAGAAAGCTGGAAGAAGAATGTGGGAGAAAGAAAGAAGGGAGTTTCAAGATTATTCCACATTGTTCTCTTAATTATGACAAAGCTACCTGAGATTGATGAGGAGGATATTTTATCTGGCATACAAAGGACATACTAGTTTATGGACTCAAGAAAGTAGTCAGATTGTCAGCTAATGCTATGATTATAATTTTAGTATCTTCTTTTTGATTGGTTTGGAAGGCAGCAGAACTAGAATGTCCATACGGAAATCAATTGAAGTAATCAATGGAGATGACCATTTTATAGGCAATTTTCACTGTTATCACAGAAGAAAAAAGTTTTTAATTTCTGTGAGACAAGAAGAAACAGCAAGACTTCACTTAAATGAGCTAGACTAAACTGAGATTACATAATTACCACTTGGAAGGCAGAAAGAATCTCACTTGTGCATCATTTTTGGGAAGAACCTGAAAATCATGGCCAGGTTGTAGTAACACAGCTTCAGACTCTCTTAAAGCATGGGACAGTTAATTCACAAAGTGAATCATGTTAATACGTAACTGATTAGAAGATATTCTTAAATCCTTCTCTTTGCACTGCTTTTCCATAGGAGTAATTGCTCTCAGAAGAGACCTTTGATTCCTTGACTAAGAGGTAAGTTCCACAGCTGGCTGTGTCTTTGACTTATTCCTGTTCTTTTTCTCCTGTCTCGCTAACATTTGGTATGTGCAGGGTCTTAGGTGGTTGTGTCAGTTATTTAAGGTTTTAGAAAACAGGAGATGCAAATGGAACAGGTAATGTTTTCTAAATGCGTTGTCCGACTTAAAACCATGAAATATTATGGTCTTTTAAGTGTATGCAACAGGATTCTGAGAGTATAGATATACACTCCATACTGTAAAGGAAGTGTTTATAAGATTCCGGTATTTTGAACAGAAAAAACACCATAAGACTTTCCTCATATTTCAAAGTATGATTTACAGACTCTTTTTTTTGTTAAAGCTCATTTGCTATCCATCATCTCGTATTAAAAAAAAAAAGAAAAAGTATAGTCACTAGAAATAAGTGGATATTTCAGATTTGCAATCTAAGAAACTATTCGCACTGAGCAGAGAGGTTCCTAGAGCAAGCCAATAAAATGAAGTAAGTACAGGGATCATGGCCATCATTATCTTATGATCTAGTATTTGGAATCTGCTCCTCTGGGCAGGATTCTGCAACAAATCTTTCAAAAACTAAATAAATTTCCCTTATTTTATTTGACATGGCAGAGATGCCAGTTCATGATATAATAGCCAAGAGGTTAGAGGGTTCCACTTTTGAACTAAAAAGTCCACATTTGTGACCTTCCTCAAAATCATTTTCCACTTATGGGCAAAATGTTCTAGTCACAGAGATGTTACTGAAGATGGGCCTATTCCTTCAGCCACTTTTAAAAAGACAAGGTGGCTGTGTTTTGTCATATGCCTAGTGCTGTTAATGTTCAGTCGACTGTGATAGTATCTGCCAGACCTAGCCTGGCATGTGGATTTAAGTGGAGAAACAGTAATAAGTTTATCTCACTAACTTCAGATGTCAGTGTAAATATCAATACATGAGCTAGGAACTCTAGACTCTGGTTTTGGTCCAAGGAAAAAGTCATTTTTAAGGTGCAATTCAATTATTAGATACCTACTTTAGGATGAATCTGTCTTAAGAGCTATTGAATATGTTGACTAGATCTCCATCAATTATCAAGGATAACTACTAACTTAAGTACTGATGCCCAATTTAGTTTAGTGGACACTACTCATAGTTTCTGGATACTGGTTCAACTTAAGATACTCATACTGGGGTAGTTCTGGTCCTATGGGAAAGCTGGAGGCCCTGGTGAAGTTCAGAGTGAAACAGGGAAGCGCCTGCTGAGCTTAGGCACCAAGAATAGCCAGAGCTGAGGGAGAGTGTTGGTGATTGTACTCTTCGCGTGAGGATTTGTCATGGTTTAGCCCCCGCTGGCAACCAAGCACCACACAGCTGCTCGCTCACCCTCCCCCCTGGTGGGATGGGGGAGAGAATCGGAAGGGCAAAAATCAGAAAATTCATGGTATGAGATAAGAACAGCTTAATAATTGAAATAAAATAATAATAGTAATAAAAATTGCAATGAAAAGGAGAACGAGAGAGACAAACAAAACCCGGGGGGCGGGGAGGGGAACCAAGTGATGCAACCGCTCACCACCTGCCAACTGATGCCCAGCCAGTCCCCAAGCAGCAATCGCTGCCCCCTGGCCAACTTCCCCCAGTTTATATACTGAGCATGACATCATATGGTATGGAATACCCCTTTGGCTGGTTTGGATCAGCTGTCCTGGCTGTGCCCCCTCCCAGTTTCTTGTGCACCCGGCAGAGCATGGGAAGCTGAAAAAGTTACTAAGTACTACTTAGTAACAACTAAAACATCAGTGTGTTATCAGCATTCTTCTCATACTAAATCCAAAACACAGCACTATGCCAGCTACTAGGAAGAAAATTAACTCTATCCCAGCTGAAACCAGGACAGGATTTAGTTAGATGTAATGGCTGTCCTGTTGGCTGAGAGAGAACACCTGGTTAGACCACTGCACTGAAACTGGGTAGGAGCAAAGTAAAGCAGGCTAATTTGTCCACCACTGAAGGCAATAAATTCCAGGTGAAGGACAGGAAGTAGCATAGAATGATAACTTCATAGATAGCTTGACTATGCGTTGGCTACATCTGTTATGTCAAAGTCCTTTGTTACCTCTAACTCTACATGATTTAAAACAATCAACCCTTAATCTCAAAAAAACATGTGGAAAAAGTATACTCCTATGATTCTAGAAACATACAGAACATGAAGTAGACAATATTACTCAAAAGAGAATATTCTTTATTTTGTCTTTAAGATTTCATTAATTACAGTTAATTACTAGTGAATAGAGTTTTAGTTTTTAAAATAAATTTTTCAGGTGACATAAACCCAGCATTTAAAAATCGAAATCTTGCTACAAATTTGTTCTGAATTCTAAATATTTAGAATAGTAAACTGAGAATCAAAGATATGCATACTGTAAACCTACTGAGAAAAAGACAACATGCAGTTATCATGGAGAGAAGGGGATTTGAATAAGTTCTTTTATGGGTCAGTAGCCTTTCAATACCTGTACACATTGATTGTCTGTGATAATTAAAATTCAATGCAGGAGACACATTTTCAGTTATCAGTAAGCCAAAGAATTCCATGTGCATCATTGCCTCAAGTCAGAGAATGACCGCTGAATACAGAGCTTTATGGGAACAAAGCTAACACCAACATTTGATGGCAGAATGCACTGAAATCCAGAATAGTAACTGCAGCAAAGAGACTGAGGGGCATAACCCACAATAAAGCAATTGTCCTCTTCTCTGTGCTTGTTGCTACAGATTGTACTGCTTTTTTAATATTACCAAGGAACCAAATATTTCTGAACATGTAGAAAAATGTATAACTTTATTGAAAATATTCTCAGAAGTTGGATGTATTTATACAGCGTGAAGAAATATTTACAATTAGAGGCTTTAGTTAGTCACGGTCTTGGAATATGTGTAATTATTTGAATCTGTGAACATTAATTGTACAACATTATAAATACTTTTACATTAATTAACTTTTAAAGTTGTTTGGTTTAAACCTAATTAAACTCATTCAGAATTAAAATTGCTTTTTATGACCTTAGCTTAATTTATATCTGAAATGAATTCAGCTGAACTGAATAATTCTAAATAAGTGCCCCTATCTCCATACCAGGATTTAACACAATTTAAATAACCCGTATTTCCTGAATGTCCTTGTAAATCTGATTCTTGTATGTGTGCATGATGCTTACTTTCTACAGTGACTGCATAAATCAGAAGGTAGTATATCCATCATTTTTGTTGAATATACTGTCAGTAATTAGTCCTTATGCTTTCTCTTATATAAGTTAATTTGTCCCTAGCCAAAACTGCACTTTCTGAAACACTGAATTCTAGTGTGTGTGTATGTGTTCATATGTGTGTATGTATATATGCACAAGGGTAAAGCAGATTGGAGCTGAAGAATCTTTGTATGGGCCTTCCTCTCAAAACTATTATTAGTGACCTGCCTATGAAGTTTGGAATTTCAGATCCATTTTCAGATCCAGATGTGCTTATCAACCATTTTGACTACTGCTGTGTTACAGTTTATCTGAGAGGCCAGTAGAGGAACAATACCTGAAAAAAAAAAAAACAGAGGATTCAAGAAGAGCTCCAAATTTTTGTTGAACACAACAAACGATAGCCCTGGCTGCTGTAACCAGCCAGGCTACAGCTCATATTGCAGTAGAAAATATTCTCTTACACCACAGGGAGGCTGTCAGGATAGTCCTGGCTGAGGGTGAAGGTGTGGTTTCCCTTTGAGAACTAACCGAGGAGTTACTAAGGGGTATTAACAGTGCACATTTCACTTTTACACAGTGTTAAAACAAACCTAGATTTGGCATAACTTGGGTTATGTTCTGTGTATAGCCAGTGCTAGTGGGTCATGTTGCTCTTTACTTTTGCCTGTAGCTTAACTGGAAGGCTCTGCTGAAGTTTTGAAAGCCACATGAAATTAGGTCCACATGAGGTATTACATCCATGTGCTTCAGAAGCTACTATTAGATGCAGCTGAGAAGGTCTTCCTGGTTCATGTGCACATGTGTTAATACAAAAAAAGCAGAAGACAGAAGCTGGACTTGGTGTAAATAGATACAACTTTTTTAAATCAGTGAAATTTGTACTGTGCAGAACTGTTTCTTAATACCTGCAGACCTGATTTTTGTCTTCTGTGAAATATGAACAGAGAATTCAAATTGAATTTGGATGACATTTTCAAGGTAGAACCTATTTGTACATTCTGCAGTTGTATAGAATATTTGCCAACATAGAATGTATAGACAAACATGGGAAAATACACTAATAGGACCTTCAAGTTCATATATGATTTATAGATGCAGATAAAACTAAATTACAGAAAAGCATGTCCTAGGTATTTGTACCACATTACAACTTGAGCCTGTGATGTCTCGGATCTTTCTTTTTAGTTATGTATTTTGTTGATATGTATTTTACCAAATGTGTTCAAGTGTTAGAAGGTTTGTTTTGTTTATAAGGGACGACTTTCTGCATAGAAATGACTATGTCAAAGAAATCTTCAAACTGATTAGGTGGGTCAAATGAATGAGAAAGTCTGTCTTACAAGCCTTCCTAAATCACTGGTAAACTGATTCCTAAAACACAGAAGGGAGTTTGTTTGTCTGCTTTTATTTTTTTTGTTGTTTTTGTTTTTAGAATGGGTAAAAAAGTAAAGAAGGAAGTAGAGCCTCCACCCAAGGATGTGGTAAGTTTATAAACTGCTATGTGGTATAAAATAAACATTACACAATTATAGGCCCAGCTCTACCATCCTTACATAGTTCCTTACTCTCCTAGCTTACCCACATTATTCTAAAAATGTGTTTTAAAGATGATTCTGTTTCTGCTTTTCTTGGACAGCATACAAACCAGAGTGACTGGGCATGCGTAGCTCTTTGTGGAGATTGTTGTCTTTGGCAGGCTTTGCAAATAGTAATGTATGAAACAATCCAGGCTTCTTTTTATTTGAAGAACAGTATTAGCTTTCCATTTGTAAAAATCAAAGGAGAAAGAAGAGCGACGTGAAATCTGCCTGTCTTTTCAACTGTGGAGACATTCCGTTTCTTTAAGGATGAAAGAGTTAAGGGCCTAGATGGATCTGCAGAGTTTTTTACTGAATACAAAAATCTTACAGATATTTTGAATGACAGTACTACATTTTTTGCAAAGATACAGTCTTTAGCAGCAGTTCAGGTTTTTCTGGCACCATTGGAAGTGCCACAGTGAGAAGTACTAGAGCTGAAGCCAAATGTGAAATAATGGTGGTAATGTGACTTTTTTTCAAAAGGTGGAGATTAAGGGTCTGATACTAGCACACTTTTCAAGAGTTTCTATAAATTCACAAGGTACAAAGAGACCCCAAAAATATAGAGATTCAAAATATAGGTGTTTTTAAAGTTTAATTGGTTTATTCAGAAAGAAGTAGAGGAAATAAGACAGAAACATTGAAAAGAGTATAATATAAATTCTGTGCCAGATAATAACTAAGTTAATGAAAATCAGGACCTCAACGAGTCCCACAGAGGAGCATGAAACTAAATGCAAAGTTCAGTACACTGTTTTAAAAAAACAATGGGTTTGTCTGTAAAGATTCATGGTACAGCAAGAGCTTTTTCAAAGGTCATAGAAAAGTTGATCAGCAAAAACTATGTCACAATTTCAATATTAAATAAGCATAAATAATTTTGACTAAGACAGTAATATCCAATAGCCATGATGTCACTGGAGCATAGCAATTGATACCAGGTTTTGCCCAACTGTTCTGTGGAAAGATGAATATTACAAATGTAATTCATAAGCTCCAATCAATAATAAATCCTTATGAAAGGAGACTTGACATAAAACTTCAACTTGAGAGGATAAATTGATCTAAAGCCATTTCTGTATGGAGTAATCTAGAAAACAAGGAGGAGACACGAAGAAGTGTATGTGGATAGGACTAATTAAAACAGGCCTGAAAAATTAAAATTAAATATCTTTGCAGTCTAAGAAAAAAACTGAAAGGCATGACAGTAGATTTAAGGCATACAGATGAGCTAACCCCCTCCAAAGTAATAAAAGTTGACTTTTTCAGTAAATATCTAGAAAGTCAGTAGAACCAGCACCACAATTTCTAGATCCAAAAGACACTGTTAGAGTTTCTGGAGAAAAGTATGGTACAGCCTACTAACTACTACAATAAACTGTGAATAGTGTTAGAGAAGATATTCAACAACTGAAAAAACTAACCTTACAGAAAAGGTCAGTAAAACTATTAAAAAGGAAAGAATTGGAAAGAGTAAAGTCCAGATGGCATCTGCAGTTTTTGGCTTAGTTTTTACCCTTATTGTACTTCAGGCTACCATATCTCTTCTAGCAGTCCTCTCAGGAGAAAAAAACCTGAATGTTGCATAGCAAAACAGTATTAAATATGAAAACAGATCATTGATTAGTTGTAACTATCAACCAAGAAAATCTTCTAGCTGTGAGAATATTGTTAATAGTGATCACATAAAATCAAATCTCAAAACTTCAAATTTCACCTGGATATTTCAGATGGCAGGAAATGAGATGCAGACTTCTGAT
>VYZW01056402.1:15128-27030 GCA_013401315.1 Balaeniceps rex | reverse complement strand
GTTGTATTTACATGCTTCATTAAAAGAACCAGATTCCCTTTTTTAAAAAAAAAGAAGTCAGAGGTAATTTTTGCCCTCTATAAATATCCTTCTCCCTTTAAAACATGAGAATTTCAACTATGGAATGCCCTCTGTTGTACTTTGTTAATCATATAGAATACTTTTACTGGCATTTGGGACCTTCACAGTAAATGGTCCTCTACTTGCAGATAAAGAAACTCTTTGTCTTCCTCACACCATTGCACAAGCCTTAATTTTAGCCTCAGCATATCTGCTAAACATTCAGTACTGTCCTCAAGGCAGAGGTCCTACGAATTTGTTGAGTATGTATGAATTTCAAAGTTCAATGCAAGAATTGTACTGGCTTTATAGCATTCTTTTTAGGAAAGTAATTGTAGTTAGCTATGATACTTGTCTATGGAATGAGAAGACTTGGCTAAAAATTTATAATATGATATTCTACTAATTAAGTAGTTTCTAACTTAAAAATTACTTTCAGCTGATCTATGATGAACAGTTGCATACTTCGGTCAGCTTGCAAAATGAGAAATACTTCTGTTACTCTTTGGATTTCAAATAGTAACCGATATAATATTCAGAATTAGGCTTATTGTCACAGAGCCAATATTCTGTTAACATTAGATTGTCTAATTTGAAATTTGGGGAAAATTTTTATTCTCTTTTTATCTCTATTCAAACTAACATATGTAAGAATGTTCCCCTGTGTACTTTTGCTAAACAACTCAAAAGTCAATAATAATAAACTTACTATATGCAATTGATTAATGGTAATCTATAAAGCAGCAGCAGTTTTATGTACTGTTTACTCTAATTTTCTTATTGTTAACTTGAAAATGGTTAACTTGTATAGTTAACTTGTGCTTACTGCAGCATAAAACCTTATTGTCAAAGGCATGAGACTAGATGTTGCTGAGAAAGGAGATCTATCTTCAAGGACTTTGACCCATGTGCATGGGAAGCAAACAGTCTTAGTGATTTAAGTCAAATTGCTTTGACTTTCCCCCTATTTTGACAGGGATTACTGTGCCTTGGAAACATACTTTCTGCCTGGTTTAAATGGCACTAGTGAATGGCAGTGTAATGGGAATAAATGTCCTTCAATTAACTTCCAAGTGAGGGGTAGGTAGACAAGAGGTTTGGTAACAGCTTTAACCTGCAAAGCTGAGCACAACTATCAGAATTACTTCTTTGACCTGGGACTAATTTAATGCAAGTAGCCTGTGTTCAGGCTGTGCAAATGAAGTAAATACTCTGTCTCTTAGCAGACTGATCATTTGAACAGTTAGGGATGTATTCACATTAGGCATGTAATTTGCCTAAGTTCTCAGTAAAAGTGGCATAAGAAAGAGGCAGCAGCACAGCAGGTTGACTTCTATAATGATCTGTCTTAGTACTCAGTTGTGTTAAAATTTGGTGAACAAGCTGGGAACTCGGTTTCCATGGACTTAGTGCTAATGGGAGATGAATCTGGATTCTGGCTTCTCACGCTCTTTATTTCATGTTTTTTTGGTACAAGTTGAAGTTTGGGAGGGGACTAAACCTGCAGTTCTATTGTCTGTGCCTGTCAGCCTGTACTTTCCCACAAAGCAAGCCATTCAATCAGCCATTGTTTGGGACACCTCCAAGTACTTTTTGTATTGATTCAGTGGTGCTTTTTGGCTTTGAATTAGTAGCCAGACTTGGCTCAAAAATGCACACTCTGGTATCTTACTCAGTTTCGCATGGAGGAACAGAACAGACAATTATTGTAACACAAGAATTATGTGCTATTCACAGCTCAAATGAGATTAATGCATTCAGTCTTTCAAAACCTCAACAGATATTTGTACCAGATCTTTAGGAGTCATCTCCTAACCCAGCATGGCTTCTCCTTTCTCTTTCTCTACGCTTCAGAAACAGCAACAGCACTTTCATTTTTACCATACCTAATATTTCATAAGAGCAATGGGGACTGTTATAAAGCTTTCACCTTGAAATTTATGGTTGGGAATGAAGTGATCAAATAAACAACAGTGATCCCTTGGCAAACATAATTTCTTATTAGTACTTGGTTTACATTGAGCAAAACAGCAGTCCAACAGGGACACTGAGTTCACTGATTCCATTTTCATGCCCACCTTCTCTAAAGAAAGATAGGAGGCATTCACAGTGTGGAGGTTTTATGCGCTATTGATGGGCAGTCTTCACGTTTGGAGGAGAAGGGTCTTCTGATATTTGAAATGGTTTCTTTCTGTCAATCTTTATAGGTTGACCAGTGTAATTGAAACACGTAAAACTGTGAAGTGTAACTAACATGGAAATGCACTACTCCCCATAGGAAATGAAGATGCTCAATACAGAAGACTGGATAACTGGTGACTCTAAGTACGTGTCCTGTTGGTAAAACCTGTAAGAAAAAAGTAGTAGCTTTTATGGGTGTATGTTGAAATCATACGGAGACTCTGAAATAAAAGGGCTTGAGTGCCAGTGTCAATGCCTGTCAATCCATTGCTGCTACATGCAGTTTTGATCTTCCTTGTTTCTTTGGGTGGTTGTCTGGAGAATTATTCCTTCAGTAATTTGTGAAATCACCTTTTTCCTTTCAAATTCTTTATTAATATCCTCTTGCAATAGCTAACGGCTGTGTACTGGGTATTTTTTTTTCTTCTTTTATTAAATGATTATGTAACTTTTTAATACCATGGGGTAGAAATTATTTATTCCTATTGTGGTAGTATAGTATAGCAACTCTTGCAATGGGGACCTCAGCCTTATTTATCATAAAAATTATTGTTAATATGCTATTGAAGTGTTTATCATAAACACTACTTATGATAGAAGTGCTAAACCACTGAATAACCGTATCATGACAGCTCTTCAAATTCCTTGTTAAATTGTAAAGATGAGCTACAGAGTTCAGATCTGAGTTTTTCTGAGACATGGGTAATCCCTGGTTTTACTTCTCCATCATATGGAATAAAACCAATCTCAACTGTATGCCTGGAGAATAAATAAAATGGATATGAACCACGGAAACTACGGAAGATCACAAAAGCCTGCATTGTTTGGTATTGCATAGTATGTATGAGGATATAAGGTTTTACTAGGATACTTTGTGTATGATGCAAATTACTCTCCCCTGGATGGTCACAGTGAAGGTGAGAGTTTTAGAAGATCCTGTAGTGTAAGGCATTCTCTTTCTTCATAATCACTAGAGCTATATTTTTTTTAGGACACAGAAAAATGATATAGCAAAGTCATTATATATTCCTGCATGCTTTAATAGTGGCTGAAATTAAAAAAGGAACTTTTCCTTTGCCATGTAAGTAGAGAAACATGCACTTCCAAACCATACTCTCTCAGAAGTATGTCATTATTTGTATTTACATTCTCAAAACCACAAAAATGTACAAAGCGGAACTCATAGTTCACAGGCTAAATCTCTTGAACATGACAAGAGGTATGTATTGCAAAGGTGCTTATGAACAAGCAAAAATTCAGCATTGCTCAACACGTCTATTTTTTAATAATTCAATTCCATGAATAAGATATGGAGTAAATTCTCACTTTGGGACACATACATGGTTCCCACTGATTTCATAAGGAATTTTGTTACACACCTCAAGGGAAGAACACCCCTTAGGAAGAGTTTCTGGATGACTGTGAATTGGTTTTGTTTAGCTAGTTCAGAAAGATGAACAAAAAAAAAATCTGGGTCCCAATTGATCTCTAATTTAAGCTTTGGTAAAGTGGAAGTAATTTAGTGGCTGCAAGTGGTGTAGAAAAGAGGAGAATCAGGCTATGGAATTTCTATAAAATATTAAGCAGATACAAAGACTACTTCTCTATTCATGGTTTTGCACAACAGGATGTGAATAATTAATTACACAATACCTAACTCATACAGTAATTATGGAGGCAAACAAGTTGTTTAAAAAACAGTTTCAAAAGATATCTTTTACATATACTTCCAGGGACCTCAGGCATATTCTGTTTTATTTTCAACACAGCTGTACTGGGGCCATCTCTGGATTGCCAGCATGTGGATCACAAAGAATCCAGAGTTCTAAGCTCAGTGGAAGACCACTTGGATATTACAGCGTAAGGGTACATTTACTGACTCTGCCCATAACCACATAGAGAGACCTATTCATTGGATGTACAAAGAAGTAATTAGTCAAAACACTTTATTTACAGCATATGGGAGTAAGTGTCCTTATTGGTATGAGGTGTAAGAACACAACTTTGCTGCCTGTTTAGCAAATTCAGCTTTTTATTCTCCAACTATTTGTTGTCCAGAGTCTGCCTTCTGACATAATACGTTTTTTAACATGTATGCAGCAAAAATGACCCCTTTAAGCATCAGTTTTCTAAATTTCAGTTTAGCTGCTGTAGCAAGCTGGATTTTTTTTTTTTACCTTGTTTTGCAGACTTTGCTGAAAGGAAATATATACTTTACTCCATTTTTGCAAGATCATATTGATTTCTTACTTGGCAAAACATTTTTAGTAGACCTCAACTCTGCATCTCAAATTACACAGCAATTCCTGTATTGCAATACTTCAGTTTCAATTTTAAGTTACACGTATGAGAATATGTTGCGCAAAACTTGTAGTCTTTCAAGACACCTACTTTTCTATAGAATAATGGGAAAACCCAAATTCAGATGGAGTTCTGAAACACACTAATGCATTTCAGAAGAAGAAATGTTCCAGTAAATGTAGCAGAATTCAATTTTTTCTGTAGAACACTGTGATTTACAATACTTTGCTTCATGTCATTTGCACAGTGCTTCAGTCCACTCAAATATTTTAATGAAGATTTATCTTTCAGTTTCAAATGGTTATGATACAGATTACGTTTTTTTTTTTTTTCTGTTCCCCAGAACACTTTGGAACAGGAACATATGACTAGGCAGAGCAGATTGATCATGACAGGCAACTCAGTAATAGGATCTGCAAAATGTCATGAAAGAATTAACAAATCAAATGAGAGTGAATTACACTCACAAGGAAAAGTTTGTTAACAAGGAAGCAAGAGCTTTTAGCTCTTACAGTAATGTCTTCAGCGAGCTGTATAATAATATACAAGAGAGACAAATCCCAGATCTCATAGCACTGAATTTATTAATAATTAGCCATCACTAACTCCTCAGTGAGGCACAACTTGATTGGAATAATAAATCTGTACTATTCAGGTTAGTTATTTATAGTGGGCAAAGGAAACACATCGGTGAATACTAGTGGTCTGAGAGCACTGGAAAAGCTGTGAATCCTGCAGTTTATTTCCTGGTCTACTCTACACTCATTGCATGACCTTCCATTGACTTCTACACTCCTGGACAGGGGCTCCAGCTCTTCGACATTTCACTTTATTTCTCTATAAAGTGGATGCTATCCTAGGAGGCTCCTTTGTGAGTTGTTCAGTTGAATACACGTGAAACGTGACTGTGGGCACTACGGTTAGAAAG
This sequence comes from Balaeniceps rex, assembly GCA_013401315.1. Classification (NCBI taxonomy): domain Eukaryota; kingdom Metazoa; phylum Chordata; class Aves; order Pelecaniformes; family Balaenicipitidae; genus Balaeniceps; species Balaeniceps rex. Next base: position 21,560 of record VYZW01056402.1, on the reverse strand, counting down.
GATCCTAGGGCCTAAGCAGAGGGCAGGGTTTCTGGAGCCTAGGCTGTGCCTGCTAGGGTCCCTCCAGACCTTGTGCCACCGCGGTAAGGGGACACCGAAATGGTCACTGCCACCGACCCCGACGCCCTCGAGCTTTTTGTTGTTGAGTTTTGCCATCTGTAAAACAGAAAACTGAGAAACCGCCGCCTACGGGCCCGCAGCAGCCACCGACTCGTACCTGTTGCTCTGAGACCCTGAGGTGGGTCTTGGCATGCCCTTGATTTCGGCCATACGTCACTGAAACAGCACATATCACAGCTTTTAAGGGTCTGGCAGACTGCGCAGACCAGAGGGAAACGCGGTTCGGCCGCATGGGAGGGGGCTGGCTGCTCCACGCCTCCTGCCGCGGGCGGGACCCTCCGCGACGTTCCGCGCCCCTCCGCGNGGGAGAGCGCGGGAGCGCGGCGCGGCGGGGTGCGGCGCGGCGCAGCGCGGCGGTGCCGTGCCGCCTGCCTGCCTGCCTGCCTGCCTGCCTGCCTGCGCCATGGAGGAGTTCCTGCAGCGCGCCCAGTCCAAGCTGGTGAGTCACGGCGGGGGGCAGCGGGCACAAAACTTCGCCCGACTTGCCGGTTATTGCAGTCATCGGCCTCTCCCCCCCTCCTCCCGCCCCACAGCCCCGGGGGCAGCACCCGCGGATGCTCCCAAAAACTTCTCGGGAGTGTTTTCAGCAGCGCTCTGGTCCTCGGCGTTGCTCAGCAGGGCGGGCGGTGGGGAGAGGATGGGGCTTGTGACCTTTGCGTCGGCTGGGGCGTATTTTGGGGGTGCGTTTTCTTCTCACACCTTGCTGCCCTCTTGTTATTGCTGAATAATGCTCTGCTTTACGAACATACGAAGCCGTACTTGACGGGCATGTGGGGGGTGGCAGCATGCCACCTTGGGATTATTTGCACATCTGTAGAGACTTTTGGATGCATCAAGTTCCATAGTTGAATGGGGAAAAAATGATGTCAGAAGTCACTGAAAAAATGTCATTTCTGTGGTCTGACTGTCACTAGGAGTAGGGGATAAGTTTGGATAAGCAAGACTTAAAATAACTGAGGAATATGCAAAGGCGATCAGGGACCAGCCCCATAATTGTGTCTCATCTGGCATAGGTAGTTAATATTGTGTTAGGAATCACAGAGATATAGAGGTCCTGTTCTCAAATGACTCTCTTGGTAGGGTTTTGCTGAAACTGCAGTGCATTCATTTTGTTTACAGTGACTTGATAATCTGGCCTCAAATAGTGTGTGCTTTTTCTTCCCTTATGTGCAGTGCAGAAGTAGGATGTTTTTAAGACTGGGGTGGTCTTAGGCCAACTTGTTTCCAGTCACGAGGGTTGATTTTTTGTGCAAAACGCAGTTTTACAGTTGTTACCTTTCATGGGCAGCCTGCACGACAGACATGCTAGCTATCCCAGCTCTAAGAAGTATGTTCAATTATAGGACTAATAATGGATTAGTAAAAAAAAAAATCCCCTGGCTGCTAGTTTTGCCGTGTATTTTTGGGCACTTGGGACCTATGTGCTTGCAGGGTCCTCTCCCCACCTTTTGGAGAGTTGCTGTCGATAACTAAATGTAAACTTCATTGTTGATAATTAGAAGCGTAGGCCCTTCCCATTTCATAGGCCTGTTATGAATCTCTGGAGAGTGAGCAATCATAAAATCAAGATTCTCTTTCTCTGACGGCCATCATTCTCTATATGTAATGATTTGTAAAGGATGGTTTGTTATACCATCTTTTGTTGTCATCCATATGTTGGAAATCAGAGAATTAAGGCATTTTTTAGAGGACTGGCAAAATAGAAGAGAAAATGAATCCCTTGGTGGCTCCCTTAATATTTAACTGTGTTGGCAAATGTTAATGGTAAACATGAGGTGTGTCATCTTGGTCACATGCCAGCTGAGTTATTTTACTGTGTATTTTTAGGAGTTTGTAAAGTGTTTCCCTTATGTTTTCATGTAAACAGTCTAAACTTTGGTAGCCCTGTTAAAAGGTGCTGCATAGAGCAGTTACAAACAATACATTTTTACATCAGCATTTCATATATTGCAACATTTGAACTGGAGATTTGGTTTTGACAAGTTTCCTGCTCAAGTACATCAAAGGTGGTCTTACTTAATAGACATTAATTGTGTTATGATAGTGGTCCCCTCTGCACCGTTAGTAAATGGCAAGCAGTAAGAGCAACTTGATTTTAGTACTAAAAGCAAATACTGCATTAATCTTTCTGAATAGCTGTTACAATCAGAAAGGAGTTGTCTGGAAAAGTATAATCTGAAGAGGCCCATGGATAATAGATAATATTATTTCTTTAATTTAGATGAAACAGGGAGCACAGCAACTGAACAGTAGCCCTTTTTATTCCTGCAATGTGGGTTTTCAAAAGAAATGCAGACTTTTCTTTGTACCTTCTGAACCATGGGAGAAAACCGCGTGTTTTGGAGCAGGTCTCCTCTACAGGAGGAGTACTGCGGAGGGAAGTGCCTTTTTGACTGTGAGGTTTTGTTGTATGGTTGTGTCAGCTGAGCATGGCTGGGAAAGAAGCATCTGAGCACTAGCATGTTTAGTTCAGAACAGATTTATAAATCTTAGAGGTTGACTTCAATTTTCCAATTTACTTTGTACCACAGTAGTCTGATGTGTTTTCCTTCCTGCTTGGTCAAGCCTTTTGTGGGGAATCTTTCACTGCTGATACAAGGCAGCCATAGGCTGAGTTGAGGGCAAACAAGTGGCTATATTTGGCTTGCCACTGATGTAAGGTACAGCTGCCTGGGTAAATGGGCAAATGGCTCAGAACTAATGAGCTGTGTGTTGCTGTGCTACTGCAGCCATTTCTGTGGAAGACACTAAAGCCCTGCAGTTGTATCTCAGAGGCCTGATGATGCCAGTCTTACAGTGCTGGTGTTTCACACCAAAGGTAATCTTATTAGGTTGAACTGTTTACAGTGCATTGACTACATGAGTGCTACTCAGCGTGAGTAAAGGAAAATTTTCTGTACTCGTGAACAATAGCTCCAGAAGAACAATTGCTCCAGACTGTGCAGGAGAACCTATTACGGCAAGTGCTTCATCATTCATTTGGGTCTGGCTCCAGCTACAACATTAATCAAGGCTTTTTTTCCCACACGAAGCAAATTCTAGGCTCGGAGTGTACCACACAAAGGACTTGCGCATTTTTTGTTTTCGAAGACTCTTGTGTACCTTCATTGATTGTCAGAGAGGAAAATTCTCTGTGTATTATCTATTAATAATAAAGTCTCCATTAGGCTATTCTTTCTTTAAGAACAATGGCTTTTGCTTTTGTGACTTGTTACGTAGTCATAGAATGTTCTCAGTAATCTTCAGTACCGATTTTCAAAATTGTTACGTATAATCTATGTAAAACCAAGGGGGAAAAATGTTAGAAGGCAAAACATGTCAGAATATAAGAGATGCTGTACTGACATTTTTGGGCATTTATGGTTCAGTCCTGTGGGTTTTTCTCCAGTTTTTCCTAAGTCTAGTAATAATGTGAGAATAGGCAAGATCAAAAGTCTCTAAACCAGCATTCTGTCTTGGCTTATAATTAGGATTATAAGCAGTAGAATACACAGGTCTGCTGATCAGGTGTTGAAAGCTTAGATCAAAATGTGTATCTGAACTACTGTGTTAGCCACAGCTGGAGCCATCTTCCATGTATTTGGCTATGTTTTGGTAGGGGTTTTTTTTGAATCAAGTTATGCTTTGGCTTCTACAAAATCCCTGAGACTGAATTTTACAATTTTATCATGTGCTTTGTGTGAGTGGGACAATATCCCTGTTTGTTTGCTTTAAACCATCTGCCTGACAATTTTAATGAGTGTTCCATGGTTCTTATGCCTTGAATGAGTACTTTTTGTTCACTTTCTCCGTGGTGTTTAGTTAAGTATTGACATATCCCCCTTCTCTTCTCCCAAACATTTCCAAGCTAAGGTTTTCTATTGCCCCTTCTTACATGAGCACTGTTCTATCACTCTGCTCATCCTTGTGGCTTCTCTCTGAAGATTTTATAATCGTATTAATCCTTTGAAAGTTGTGGAGCCCAGAACATTTCATTTTTTTTTCCATTTTCTTAAGAGTTCTTGGTATTCTACTTACTTATTCTATTCTACTGTCAGAAAGCATTTTTCTGATGCTTTCATAGTATCATTTAAAATGAATGCATGATGTTTTTTTTGCTTAGTAAAACCCATTTTAAAGCCCATCTGACTATGTATGGTACCTAAAAATGGAGGTGGGGTTGTTTCCCCACATTTTCCCTAGTCTGCACTTCTCGGCCCTCATTTCCATTTACTCTTTTGCTACCTAGTCCCTCAGTGTCATGAGTCCTTTCTGCAGCTCTTGTAGCCAGTTTTAGATTTGACTCTGGTATTGTCTGCAGCTTTTGTCATCTCATTATTTGCCTGCCTGTCCTACTGGAAGTAATATTATTTATTATTTATGGATATGAAGAACAGCACATATCCCAGCACATATCCTTGTAGAGAATCCTTCACGGATATTTTTCCTCTGTTGTGAAAACTGACCATTTGTTCCTGCCCTTTGTTTCCTAAGTTTTAGTTCTTTATTACGCCACAAGACTATTACACCCCCTTTTTCTTTGGTGACTTAGTTTCTTTACTAGCCTCTAGGAAACTTTTCAGTAATATTTTTGGAGACCCAAGTACAATGCACTGACCGGCTTGTCCTTCTCTGCATGCTTGTTGAATTATTCAAAGAACTTTAAAAGATTTTGTACAAAAATGTCATACTTCACAAAACCTTGCTGTCTCTTCCCCAGTATATTATGTTATTGATATGTTTGGTGGCAATTCAGTCTGTCTCTCTCTGGGTTAGACTCTTTCAGGCACAGCTAAGCTCTCAAGTAGGAGAAGAGTGACTGATCAGTCAATACATAATTTTGTATAGTTTAATTAGAAAAATAAATCAAAAGTTTTGATTTTCAGTGGTGTAACTTCAGAACAATTATCAGAATTATTATAAAAATGTTAAAGACAATGAAATAGAGAAGTAAAAATTCAGAAATTGTTTCTTTAGTAATTCTCTGATGTGAAATACTGTGTGGTGCATGAGGTAGCTAAGTTTGGTATTTTTCAAGTAATCTCGTGTGCTTCAGACGGTTTGCAGTGAAGCTGACTGACTGTGGGAAGTTAAATCAAGGGAGTCTGTCAAGAAAGAAGCTGTAAGAATTGAAAAAAAATTTTAAAAGTTGACAGAATTCCCCTGGGTGTTGCTGAGACAATGGCTGCCAGCCAGTACTTTTTCCCTGGCCTTAGGTCTGTGCTTAATGGAGAGCCTAATGCTTCATATGCTGGCTTCAGGGGAGTCAGAGAGGACAGAATGAGCCCTGGAAAGGGCTTAATGTGCAGATGATACTGAGATATCCACGTACTGCAGCAAATTGCTTAAAACTATCAATTGAAAGATGGTCCTTCCTCTGCAGAGAATAGCAGGTTAGCTGGGGAAATAATCTTTCTAAATGCTGTGTCATCTTCAGCAGTTAACAGCATTTGGAACAAAACCCAACCTCCCCTAAAACTTCAAGTTCTTTTAATCCCTTGCTACCATAAGAAAACAGACTATAATGCTAGACCAGTGTTACGTGTGGCAGAGTAATACACTGGGCAAATGGGGAATTATGCCCCCAGACAGATGTGCCCAGAGAAAAACTGGACTCTGTGGCTGGACATTTTCCAAAGTGAGGGCCAGGCCCATGACCAGGGAGATGCCCTTGAGCATAGTAAAAGAGGCTTCCAAGGCATTGCTTTGATAGATATGAAAAATGAATGTTGTGCTTGTTTCTGAGGCAAAGAAGTTCAAAGAACAGTTAGTGATGATGGCATGACTTGAGCAGATTTATGTGACCGCAGTTTAGAAACAAGCTGAGTCACTTACGTGTTTATTCATATGGCCTGTTCTTTGCCTATCTGGAGTTTTGTTATCAATGATAAGCAGTGGTTACTTTGAAAACAATATTTGGTTTAGCTGCAATAAAGTGGTGGCTTTATGGGAAGTGAAGGACATTACAGAAGTGAAGCAGAAGTTATTTTCCCAGAAATTGATGAACTTATCCAAGCAGAGGGGTGAAAAAGCTTTCAAGCATTAAGCCAAGGAGTCAAGTCTTACCCTCTCATGGATCTTCTTTTCATTAATCCAGCAGCACACAGGGGACTTGACTCCATTTAGCAGGGTACTTACAGTATGTACAAAATTAAGAGTACAAGCAATGATATTGACTTCAGTCAGAAAACTCGCACGTATAAGTTATACATACACCTAAAAATGTTGCAGAATCAGTCTTACAGCTGATTAACCTTTTGTTCCTTAAATCAGTCAGAAGAAACCATGTACTCTGCAGCAGAAACTTTAGAGTCAGGATTCATGAGTAATGTG
>VYZW01056400.1:36908-48362 GCA_013401315.1 Balaeniceps rex | reverse complement strand
AGTGTGAGGGTTGTTTTTGTTTGGTACTACATGTTTGTAGGTCAGGTTAGTCTACTCCAAAGCTTTGAAGTGCTCCTAGCACAGCAAAAGACTTTCACACAGCAGGAATGTCAGCAATGTCTCCTACCAACTCAAGCTAAGTTTCCATCCCATCAGTATAGATACAACTCAGCCTTTGTTATACTTCTCTCCAGAGGAGAAGTGACAGAGATGATAGCAGTGGCTGGGCATGAAGCCATAGCAACTCCAGAATGCTTCCATTTGTCTTGCCAGAAGTCCTGGCTGTGCTTTGTTGTATAATTCAGGTTTCCACAGAGTATTTAGACTGAAGATCTTAGTCTTTGTTCCTGTGGCTATTGATGGCTCAGGCTCATGGCATAATAGTTCTCATCGGTGAAGGAGACAGTGTTCTTGAGAGCTGGTTATGGGCTGTGGAATAGTGTCAGCAGGTTTGCTGTTTGTCTGCATTCTGTTATGCTTTGTTTGTGCCTTGTGACATACATATTTATCTTTGCGCACATAAAATCATACTGCTATCACTAAAAGCATCTCCCAAAGTATTAGGCTGCTGGCTTGACTTTTCCCTAGATGGAGATGAAAGGGTTTGGCAGGGGGGAGAAAGGAAGAAAAGGCCCTTACTAATAGTAAATTCTTAAGGACTCCCTTTAATACCAGTGTGGCATATTGGTATGTACCTGTGCTTAAATCACATGGAAGGAGCTCACCTGCACCACTTTGCAGTCTTGCCCCTCTTCCCCTGGGGATCTAAATCACCTCTGCATTCAGCACTATGACACACGTTGATCACATTGCTTAATATGTAACTACAAAGCATTATTACAAGAGTGCAATACAGAAAACTAGAATTAAATAGTAAAATGTCTGGCTTCTGTAGTTGCTCTGTAACTGAATGAGTAACTTTGGTATTACTGAACTCTCAACTAATGACCCTGTTGGAAAAATCAAAGTTTCCGTTCTGTGCTGAGATTTTCTCCAATGTATACAGTCCTCTATTATGTTTCTATAACAGTGTACTTCTGGAGAAGTACTGGAAGCATTGTGGGATACCAGTCTGTACAAAAAAAGTCAATCTAAGATTTTTTTGTACTCCAGGATCTGCTACTTTCCAGCATTGCTTCCTTTAAGCCAGTATTTTCATTGTTAGCCTTGGTTTACACTTGGAAATTTACTGATACAACTTAGAAAAGTCTGAAACCTAATTGCCCAAGTGCAAGGCCTGTACCTAACAGGTATTGGTGCATGCAGAGCTGACAGGAATACCCTGGTCAGGTCAGGTCAGGCAGAGTATACTGCTTGTATGGCTCAGTTGTTGCCAGTAGCCTTCCATGGCACCATATTGCACTATATAGATGGAATTAGTCATTTTCTTTGTGTTACAGAATGCAAGTTGCAAAGCCAAGAGGTTAATTGTTTGATCTACTTACTAATATTTGAAAAATGTGAATCATCATCTTGTTGTAGGGAGATTCCTGGCAGGGAAGTGAAGCTAGAGATGCTTAGTCCCTCTGGAAATCAAAATAGGTGGATTTATTAGTTTAACTTCAGGTACGCTGACTTACGTGTGTCCTAATCCAGTAACTAAACCTTTTTGTTTAACTATGCTCTAGCTGAAAACTTAATTATTTTTATGGATTAACGCTTTTCTGTGTACTTTATTTTTGTGCACTCGTGCTGTAACACAGGGCACTACACAAGACAATTCTAACTATGTTTTAATACACTTAAGATAATTATGGGGAATTTTTTTATAGTGGTGAGCAAACTTGTTCAAACCATGGGCAAAACTGAGATTTGGTTTGCTCTTTAGCTCTCTAACATACCTACTCTGATATAAAGGAACCGTGTATTTTAAACCTCATTGGAGAGCTAATAAGAGTATTAAGAAATCTGGGTAAAATAAACTGTCTACCTCCATGAAATTTGGGATTATGATATTGTTAAATATATTTTGATCTATCCTAATCCAGTACTTGGGTTAAACAAGGAAAATGTTATACAGTAGTTACAGATGCAGAAACAGATGGACAGTAGCATGGCGATGAGCATATTCTCACGTGTGAAAAGAGAGAATTGGAAAGAATCAGAAAATACTGGGAAGTTAAAACTCTGAATGAGTCTGTCTTTGTTTTTACCTGAATTATGAAGAGGTCTCAGTTTTCCTTCTTCAAACTACTTAGGCTGACTTCACCAGTCCCTTTGTATCTACACCCTGCATTCAGAGTTGTGGGTTGTTTAGGTTTTTGGGGTTTTTTTTGTTTTTTTTGTTTTTTTCTTTCTGTGAGTGTAGGTGTAAGGAGCTCAGAACACAACCTGGAAGAAATTGATGAAAGGGAAGAGATGAGTGTGCAACAGAGAGAGGACAGTGAAAGTACAAATACCTCTCTTGGGATAGGAGAGGTTACTGCAGCCTTCAGCTCTGCTGAGGTACCACTGGAAACTGAAAAAAATGATCCTGCTTCATCAGCTCCAGTTCCTGGCAGTGTTTCTGTAGACAACTCACAAAGCTTGAAGGAAGAAAAACAAGAAAATATGAGCACAGATGGCAAGTAAGTACGTTTTGTGACAAAGAAAGGAGCACTGGGGAGGGAATGGGGGAGGCAAATAAAACGTAGAGTGCTGTTTCATTGTGGAGCACAGAATAGAGAATTGTGAGAGAGGAATGAGCTTAATATGCTTAGCTTTCATTGTGGCACTCTTCTGTGCACAGTAATTCATGAAGCTTTTCAACAAATATGAAAAGAAGTGTTCTGCAGGCTATTCTGTTTAAGCCTCCCTTTCCTTGCTACTCAAACAACCGGACCCCAGAAAAGCTGAACCTGGCTCTAAAATACCCAGCATATTTACTAGAGCACTGTGCTGTGAGAAAATTTGGATTGATTAGTCAAATGAGAATTTACAAATTCATTCTTACAGTTTGGGGAAAAACAGGTAGATCAGCCATTTCTGTTCTTCTGGGCACAGTTATCTATTGCTTGCATATTTGTTTTTGGTTTAATTTTTCTTTTCTTTTCCTTATATGTTAGCCAGTTGTCTTGACCTGACTTGATCCATCTGCTCTCAGGAAAACAAGTTAATTCTGCCTTTTTAAAGAATAAACACATTAGTTTCCTTAACTGCTCTTTTTCCCTTCTGGTGATGCTGCCCTTCAGCATGTTTGTTAAACTACCTGACTCAGCAGGTTTCCAACATGAGTTAGTGCCTGCTTGAAATAAATGTTGATTGTCCAGAGAAGTCCCATTGTGTTAATGTAATTCACTGTTTCTCTGTTCCCTGGGGCAACTAAACTGGCTACTGTTCCCATTTCAAATTGAAAGAACTATTTAAATTATTGTACTGAAGCCAAAATGTGTGAATGCTCTAGTAGCCAAGAACTTTCAAGGTAGTATGGAGAGCTTTGACTCTTATTTCAAGGGTCTTTTTTGTCAGTCCAAGGCCAAACGGGGCTTTGCAAAAATCTTTGGTGCTCTGTCCTGACAAATATTGTGCCGGTTGCTTGGGTGTGTCTGGTCTTTGGGGATCTACGAGGAGGAGGATCAGCGAAATGTTATTTTTAAGTTGTCTTGAACTGGCAAATTATCAGACCTGTGTTATTAGGCCTGTTTGCCCAATTGCCCAGGGGATGTTTCTTTTTTCCCCCACTAACTTGTAATAGCCGTTCATTGCCTATAATCCTGGTGAGTATCATCTAGCACGCACTGCACTCTAAAGTTAGAGTTTGGCAGTCCTTTCTTTCCTGACATACCACAGGGATTCCAGAATGAGGACTAAGGCTTCTCTGACATTATATTTCTGGAAACCTTTTGATAATTCAGATCTTTTGTATAAGATCTAGTTAGTTTGAAGAACTGCTTTTTAATCAAACCAGGGATATGTGTAATATTCCAGTCGAAACCACTGATTTCTCTAACTCTGTGGTGTTCTGTGGCTTTGGGGCTTTTTTTTGTTTTGTTTTGGGTTTTTTTTATTAAACAGTGCAGCCTGGTTTGAATACTTGTAGTTCAGTCCCTCAGCTGTGTTCAAGGAAATGGAGATAAGCAAGAGTACAGAGTGCAGGACTGAGCTTTAACTTTCTTCCAACAATAATTTTGAGAGCGTATGCTCCTGTTTAGTGGCTTATTGGACACTTACAGTATATTTTGGACTGTACAAGCAACATGAGAATGAATGGTTATTGAGGAATTTATAATTTTCAATGATTCAAAGAAGATGTTTTGACCCAAGGCACTGGTTCCTGACAACTAATACCTTTGATGTGGCAAATTAATTGGAATCTTCAGAATGCCAGTATTTGTAACTACAGAAAATAATAGTATCTTAAACAGAGATGTAAGTTTGAAGTTCTAATAATTTTTTTAAAAGAGACATTTTAAGTATTTTGGCCTTTTTAACTTACCTTTTTAAGCCAAGGACTTAATATTTCTCCCAAAAAAGATTCAGCATTTGTGCAGTTCTCTTTTCACCCATGATCTGAGGACAGAAATAGTATGCATTTGCAAAACGTTTAGTATGCAAGTAACACGTTTGATGCATGTTTGGTTGTTGTTCTCAAGGTATTTCTTGAAAGGGACAGGAAATTTTTCATTGCTATTTTGAAAAGTCTGTACTGCACAGTTCATATGTTCATACGCAGTCAGTGTCTCATGCAGCTTCCTGTATATCATGTTGGGGACAAAATCAAGGACACGTTTTAAATGTTGGGGGTGTCAGAACACTTCACTCTAAGAACACTGTTGTATGAATGACGAACCATCAACTGTTGTGGATTCACTGAAGCTGAGGTGTTACTGGAAAGGGGCTTGTTCAAACTGCAGGAGTAAACAAAAGGAGTGGGAGAAGGAAAAGGAAAACTGATCATCTGCTTACACAGAAGAGAGTGAAGCTGCATGTCATTTTGGTAAAATACCATAGCAGCATTTCCTCTTGTTTTTAAAAAAAATAAAATATTCTGTTGAGTACTCCAATGTTTGGCAGAGTGATTCTATTTTGTCCATCTGTGTTTGGAGAATATTGCCAGTTCTCTTGCATCGTTTCTTGTGTTTACTGAAATGAATGATACCAGCATATTTAATGTACTGTTGTGCTTTGCAGAAGGCTACAGACTAAGATAAGCAGTGAGCAAGCTGCATTTGGAAAAGACAGGAAGCTTAGAGTTTTGGATCAAAATAAAAACGATGGTGAGTAGTTCCCACTCATTTTTAATACTTCAAAACAAGGCTGAAGAGAACTCTTCTATTCCTTTGAAAAAAATGACAATGCAGTCAACTCTTGAATTGCTATCATCAGATTATTTTCTTTATACTTTCTCTAGCTCTGATGTATGCTCTTTGAGATCAGGTGACAAGAATTGGCTGCAGTTTTGGTTTTGGGGTTTTTTATTTTTAGTATTTTTTTATTACTTCCTATAGCAGTAGTCAAAGCTGCATTGCACTGTTGTAGGCAGCATGGGTGGAGCAGTGCTGAGGAGAGGGAAGGCTGGACACAGAGGTTATCCTGCCACGTGGTGGGACATGGGCACCGCACCGCAGCGGGGAAGGAGAGGCCATCGGTTGTTCTTTGGTTACAAAATTAGCCTGAGTTTTCTGCATGAAAATGCAAATATTTTTAAACGCAAATAGAACAAAGTGACATGCTGATTTGAAATGACGACATCCTGTGCATCTAATGGATCGTAAATTTTTCCATGGATTTAGTGACCTGACTGATTTATTTTACCCTTTTGTGACACTGATTTTCAGATTTATACATTAGGCCTTCCATAGTCTTTTATATGCAGTGCACTTCTGTTTATAAATCATAAAAACATACTGCAGGAGTCCTGTTTATATGTGACATAAGTTTTAACTGCCATTTTATAACATTTGAAATGAGGAGAGACTTTTTTCTTTTTCCCTTTTTTTTTTTTTTTTTTTTTTTTAAAAAATACCACCCCAAACGATTATTCCTAAAGAATTTTATTTTTCCTGGTATTGTATTTAAAACAATTTGACCCAAATATTCCCATATTTTGGAGCGGACTACGTGTGTTTAGTCCAGGGGTAGAAAACTGAATTATCAGACCTGCTAAATAGTTTGAAAAATAGAGTTGGAAAACTGCTTTTGTCCATATGTTTTCGAATTGTTCCCCTGTACAAATACATAAGGTGTAGTTGACAAATAACATTTGTAATTTTAAATGTAAAGGAGAAGCCACAAAGATGTAGAACTAAATAAAAATTGCATATAACTTAATATTGAATAGTCCTTGAGCTCTTGAGTCACTGGTGCCTGTATAATCAACTGAAATTCATTATCACCTTTTTAAATGATTCTAGAATAGATTTTTCTATTAAGTTGATGCATGGCACCAGGGGGCTATTAATTAAAGAAGAATATCTGAGTTAGGATACTATTATTTGGCAATATTAGTCAAAGATAAGTATATCTTTAAACAGCTTTTAAAAGTAAGTGTTAAAGAAAATTTTAACATCGGTGAGGAGCCAGTCCTTGTAGTTAAATACATTGGATGCGGGGCTTTGTGATGTAAGGGGCAAGGTTGAATCTTTTTGGCAGTTGTATTAATTTTGGAATCTCTCTTTAACTTAAAGATCACAGTGATACAAAACTCCTTCCAACAACAGAAGAAGGGAAAGAACTTCAGACAGACGAAACTAGAACAGTAGATTTTAGAGAAAATAACAAGCTTGAAGTTGACAGACTATCAAACTGCCAGGCATGTAAAAATGACATCTCTGTAAGTCATAAGAGTTATCCTCAACTGACTCCAGAAAAGCAAGATCAGAAAACAAATCAAACCAGCTTGGACACAGTAAAAACTCAGGATGTTGCAATCCAGACAGGTCCATCGGATAGCAATTTGGGAAGGACTACACAGAAAGAAATTATTGTTCCTCAAGGTTGTGAATCATCCATATGCAGAGGACTGGTCCCTCAACACAATACAGATACAAACAACCCCCTTCCTCAAGTGATGCATGGAAGACAAGAGGATGAAGATACTTCAACAGAACAAAATATTGAGAGACAAGAAGTTACTCATGAAAAAGTAATTCCCATAAAAGATCAGAGTCATGTTTGTATAAATGGCAGTAATTTTGCTTCACCAGAAACAACTGCAAAAACTCCAGATGGCTCTCCTGTAAAAGGTTACCCTTTTTATAGACAGGACACCAAACCTAAACCCAAGCCCGCTAATGAAATTACAAGAGATTACATACCAAAAATTGGAATGACTACTTATAAAATAGTGCCTCCAAAATCGTTAGAAATAATGAAGAGCTGGGAATCAGAAATTCTATCAGATTATAAGGATCAAGAGGTATCTACTTTGGAAAACTCTTTGAAGCATGAAGACCCCAAGGAATTCATAGTGCCAGCTGAAATTCCTCATCTTCCAAAAAGTGTGGGTCATTTGCAGGTTGGTTCACAAAATGGACCTGCAGCAGCAAATGATCTGCTGCACAGAGTGAACAGCATTTCTGAACATGTTGTGACATCTGGAGCCAAGATTACTACTGAGAGCAGTCGGACGGAAACAGAGTCTTCCAAACAGCACGTCCCGCTGATGCTAAGCTTGGATAATACAAATGCTTCTTCTGAGACTCAGGACAAGTCAAATGCATTAAGTCCTACAATGAAGCCTAGTTCTTTTTATCTGCAGATGCAACGAAGAGCTTCAGGTCATTATGTGACATCTGCAATTGCCAGAAGTACCGTTTGCGCTCCTAATTCTGTTCAAAATGAAGTTAAAAATACAGAGATGGAAAAAAAAATCTCATCACCTGATCCAACTTCTTTGTCTTTACATAAAACAAGCACTTGCTCTCCTCCAGCAGATGAAGAAAAAGTTGATGATGGAAAAAAATTTGAATCCTCCACTTCTCCTGTTAAAAGCAATAAACGTTCAAGTTTTCCTGTCTGTCCACCAGCACCATTGAACCTAAGAACTCTAAGAACTTTTGCAGTTCCAAAGCCGTACTCCAGTTCGAGACCATCCCCTTTTGCTCTTGCTGTCTCATCTGCAGTCAAAAGGTCACAATCATTCAATAAGACGCGTACAATCACTAGCCAGGCACCGAGAGAGGAATTTCCTGTTGAGCTCTCCTCTGCTGCTTCGTCAGCTGAATTCTCCTCAGCTACCTCCGTGCCTCAAGTGAAAAACCCTTCCTTACAGGCCATAACAGGGGGGTCACCAAATAGTCTAATGGATAAGGTAAACTTTATTTCTAATATTGGTTGACTGTTGGTCCCCTGTCATCTAGTGTGACTAGTCTAGAGGCTAGTCTCTGAACTGCTCCCTGATCAGAAAGCGCTGTATTTGTACACTGTAAACACCTTGTGGTGTCTAGCAGTAGCACAGCATCATAATGAAATACAGGAAAGGTGAAAACAACCTCATGCATATTATTGGAAATAATTATTTCTTGCCATACTTAGCATCCCCTACTTCAAAGAACAGTAAATTAAACAGAATCATTTATACTGTGTATACCTGTTTTTATGTTGGGAGTGCTTATGACTTGTTCTTTATGGTTCTGTGTGTTGATTTCTTAAATTTAATTCTGAGTACTGTGATCAGTTTGGTTTCAAGTGATCATGGCACAAACATACTTGAACGGAGGTGTAAAATTTTGGCAGCATAATTATCTGAAGGAGAAACTGCTATAGTGGAAATGTTGCTGATCTCTGAAATTTTGAACAAAGGAAACACTAGAATGGTGGCAGTTTGATGTGCAGCCTTGTGCCAGGTTGACTTAGTTTTCCATTTATGACTAATTCAGATTAAAAGGTTTGGTTTTGTTTTTTCTCCCACTTCCTCCCTTTATAGAAAGGCAGCAATGTGAATAGTGAGAAGAGTCAGGTGCAGTCAGGTGCTTCCACTGACCCTGCCACTAAGAGACAAACCACGATGACGTTCCAGCGCTCTGACCCAGAACAGATCCACCAGAGCTTGCTGGCTGCAATCCGCTCTGGAGAAGCTGCTGCCAAATTGAAAAGGGTGAGTTTTCATCATTGCATCCATAACAATGAACTCATGGTACTTCCTTCAAAATTACCATATTAATGCCTGACACTAAAAGCAGTTAGCTTTGGCACAGAGTGCTGCCAGGAGGTCTCTGAACAATGGCAAGGGAGGTGGGGAAGAGAGTTCAGTTTTGCAGAATAAACTGGTGAATGCACATGCAAAGCTTTGTATGTCCATATTTTCAAACAGTAGAAATCCAATCAGAAATCTTCCTGAAATGAATTAGAAATCTCTAAGTTACCAGTTAAGTATCTCTTTTATAAAATCAGGAACCTTATTCAATTATTTGTTTGTGTTTATATGGTTTGAAGTGGTATGGTTTTAGACACATGCTAAGCAGCTTCACCCTAGACCTGAAGAAGCTGCAATCTTTTGCAGGCAGATAACACACAGAAGTTCTGAAGATTGTATTTTTCTATTTATTAGACTCTATCAGGTCCTTAATTCTTCTTAAATGTACTTCAAACCTCCTGCTGCTGTTTGGTATCATTAATAAGATATTTCTTAATGTTTTGTCAACAGTCCTGGTAGGACCATCTTCCCCCACCCCCTCAGGTTAAAACTGTGGCTTAATTTTTCTTTTCTCTCTCCTAAAATTCACCTATACTTCTCTCATTGGGTAAAACATTGCACACTTTAAAAATCTGTATTGTTTTAAATTTGTAACCAGACAATTTAATGATAGTCTCACACAAAGCTTTCTTGACCCAGCATGAGTATTTTGCGTTCTGTAGAGGAGTAATTTCTCATTGCAGAAGGTTAAAGAAATTCAGTAGGTTTTGTTTCTCTTCCTTTTCCCACTTGAAACTTGAAAGAAACAAATGATGTGTGGTGGGTGGATGTGAGGGGTTTTTTGGGTTTTATGGAAGTCTCTGATTCCCTAGGGTCAAAATCTCTCAGTGGATGGTCAGATATTAGAACAATCCATTTCATATGTAAGGTTTTGTTCCAGTGTAGCACTGCAACAGCCTGAGACTTGTAGACCTCCCATCATTTCTGCACTGAATAGGAAGATTCAGTTTTCCTGAAAAGGTTACAAGCGTGCTCAAGTAGTTTTTGACCTCTACTCAATAAAAGTGGTACATAATGCGCCATAGTATTACTTCTAACTACATGTCACTAACCACAGCCACTTTAAAAACAGAATAAGATTAAGTAAGTGCTGTATTGTTCAGAGTCACTTAGAGGTCAAATCTATCTGTTCTACCAGAAACATTGTTTGGATTTTGTTTGCATATGTTTTTATTAAGGGTTTTTTTTCCTCCAATGCATAATTACATTCTAAATAATACCGAACTTTATTTATTTTGCATAGTGTGTGAACTTTGTTTTATGATTCTGTGGGAAATATGCATAGGGATGGCTGTTGGCACAGGAGCTTATAAGTTTTAAAAAATGAAGTTCATAATGTGCTTTTCAAAATTCAGGAAGTCTATTTCTACTAGAAAGAAAACAAAGAAAAACTTCATTGTGTGGTTATTCATTCTTTTGTAATAGAAATGTTCTTAGGGTAGATTTGACCCATGTAGTCTTTATCAGTCTACAAGAATGGCATGGCTGAGATGATGATTGAAGACCTTTTTCCCCTCCCTTTCTCTTCTGTGGGTGGGAGTTGTTCTTTCTCAGTATAGTATCTGTTGAGGCTGGAGGTGAGGAGGGGGCTGTACTTTTTAAGGAAAAATTATAATAATGAAGATGCTGTAAGCATAAAGAAAAGCATTCTGCAACACAGAAACCTGAAACAGGCTTCAAAAAAACCCTGACACACACACACAAAATGCAATGAAGAACCCACTGAAATTTTGCCAAACATAAAATTGTACATGCTGGTTTTTTCACTCTTACCCAGAGCACCTATGCTGTGGTACAGGTATGTCTCACAGCAGAAAGGTATGTCTCACAGCAGGTATACTCAGGTATGTCTCACAGCAGAAAGGCTTTTTGGCCTATGGCAAATTTAATAAAAACATGGTCTCATTTTATGTTTAACACGGAGAACTGGCAGTAGTAGGTTCACTAGTCTACTAGTAGTAGACAAACAGAGAAATGAAGCATTTTGTATCAATAACTTATTAGTACCCAAAAGTGATTTCCAGTATTGAAAGGACTTTTTAAATGCATTCACCTCATAGCTTCCACTATCGTGCTGCACTCAGTAAAAGGAGTAATAACCTGATCCATTTGAATTGTGAGAGAGGTCTCTCAGGTGCTTGCTTCTCTTTTTACCTCTTACCGTACTCTCCCTTCTTTCAGCTCTGTGAGGGAATCATTAAAAAAATAAAATGCTGGCACCACTAGCCAAATTCTTTATTTTTTCCCTTTTACTTAATATGTTGTGAGTATGCAATGCCGCGATCTGTGGCCTTTTGTGTTGCTGGCCTTTTCTGTTCAATAGGGCCCTCCGTAATTAC
>VYZW01056400.1:10716-31433 GCA_013401315.1 Balaeniceps rex | reverse complement strand
TTGTGCAGACAAAATAGTAGAACCCAATAAAGGTGCGCTATGACTTACTGTCATAAGTTCTTTGAAGCAGCAGATATCCATGTAGCACAGTGGGATCTTGGTCTATCTCAGACTCCAGGACTTGATAAGTAAAGAAGGGCTAGAAAAAAGAAGAGAGATAGCAAAAATGATCTTGTTAGTTATTATAGATTGTATCATTTTTATTTATTCTACAGAAGAATAAAATTAAGACTACAGATGTACCTG
This sequence comes from Balaeniceps rex, assembly GCA_013401315.1. Taxonomy (NCBI): domain Eukaryota; kingdom Metazoa; phylum Chordata; class Aves; order Pelecaniformes; family Balaenicipitidae; genus Balaeniceps; species Balaeniceps rex. The sequence continues at coordinate 31,187 of VYZW01056400.1, read as the reverse complement.
GAGAAGGGAGCAGTTTTGCTGGGAGAGCATCACCAGATAATATTTGGAAATATTATTGTGACTAGAGGTTTTAAGGCCAATGCAAGAGCTCTCATACTTGCAGCTGAAAGATGTTAAACCACTGGATGTCTCCATTCTTGGGAAGTATATTTAGTAATCAGTGCCCTAGTTTTTCCCAGCTACTTGTGATTTGTGCCCTAGCATATTGTAGCATACGCCATGAAGATCTCTAAGAGCAAGGAAGACATTAAAATGACATGGGTATGGACCAAGAGGCATGGGATCACACATACTAGGTAAAGGACAAGAATGTAACATGAGAGCAGCTAATGCTTTTAATTTTAAGTTTGTACATGTACCTGTTACCAGCCAAAGCAAAAATTTTCAGTTGGAGCTGCTTAGAATCCTATTTTAATACACAGTTGCGGAGAAGGTTGAAAGAATTCTGTTAAATAGAAACAAAGAAAAGATGCTGTTGAGCAGTAGCGTGTACAACCTTGATGTAATGCTTGGCCAGAGTGCATCTATCGGGTGTTGGACAACTACAACTAGATTGAAGAGTAACTGTAAATGACTAAGTTGATGGGTTGGTAGCCAAGCAAATAGAGCTCTTTGCAGAAGGGAAAATGTGTCTTAATTTAATTGTCTATGTGCATGTTAACAGAATGTGAGGCTGAAGTCAAAGTAGTGTGTTTGGACTGGAGCTGCCATCTTCACAGGCACCACAACTGTTTCTGGATGGTGTGAATGGTCTGAGGTTCTGAAGATGCAATGTTCTGTTCAGCTTGGCTGCTGACTGGATAGCTGAATATGAAACATCAGTTGTTATAAACAGATTTCTTACGAAGTCTGTTTCAATGATTAAGCAAAGCTGTAGCAATATCAGTGGAAATGCTTCACAGCTTTTAACTGAAAAGGAAGCTTTCTATGTGGATTATTTTATACAATGCAATTGAAAATCACAGGTAAGGTGGATTTTTTTTTTTCTTTAAAATTTCTGTTGTGAGAGGGAAGGTGTCCTTGTTAAAATGACATGAAATTTGCAAGTAATGGGATACTGTACTTGAAAAAAATACTTCATTTTATTTTGTCTTCCTTGCAAGAACTATGTGACATGGTAACTAACACAGAAACTGTGTGTCAAGAATCTATTGCAATGTATTGTACATAAAGTTGCATTATTTTTTGTCAGCTGTTCCTGCTCGTTAACACAAGCACTTAACACCTTAACATTTTTGGTATGTATATGTCTTCAAGGAGCAGATTTGGAAGGACATATAGTTTTCTCTTTTTAGCTGTATTAAACCTCACATTCACATAACAGTACAGCAGCTAGTGTTTAAGTGAAAGAGGAGTATCTACACTTCCTTCCCCCCTCCCCCAATCACCCTGGAAAGACCACTAAAACTGTTAATGGTCTTAGTTATTCCTAAATTATTCAAGACACTTAAGAGAATAAAATTACTGGGAGGGGAAGGAGAGGGGATGAGGTAGAGAAAAAGAAGAGGAGTTCTGCTTTTCTTGATCTGGAGAATCGCCACTTCTGTGAGGACAGGCAGAAGGATATTTCTGCTCCTCCCCTGTTTAATGCACAAAGGAGTAATCTTCTACAGGTGAATTATCAGTTGCGGAATGACTTCACTTGCTTCCCAGTGGAAGATGTTGAATGGATTTGGTATTCTTCATCAGTGTCTTACAATAGGAGTGCTGCTTTTCCCCCCACCTTCCATATTTTACGTTTTCTGTTTTGGCTTCAGGGTTCTACAAATATTGTACCATTTTGGAATGTGGGTACAAGCCAGAAACTAAAAGCTTAACTCTGAAAGCCTGATAACTTGTGATCCCCATTCATGTAATCAGTACAATGATGAAAATGCAATCCTGTGCAGGACAGGCATTGTTCTGCATTTGCTAATATAGCAATGAAAGAAAATCTCTTAGCATTGGGAAAGGGAGAAACAACTGTATTTGAAAAGGACCTAAAACTATTAGGAAATTTTAACTACCTCTATTGGTAATCATTATTTCAGAGTGACTATGCATGCATAACTTAGGGCCTGGAAATAACAAGGGCTGTGTCGTCTCCAACAGAAATAGATACAACTCCAGTGCCAAAGGAATCCAAAAGAGTTGGATTTGGATATAAGTTGCTAATTCCTCTGTGAACTTCTCAAACTTTGAGAATGGTCTTGTGCCAGTAACATACTACAGCCAATGTGATTATACACAAATGCTAGTGACATTTACTAGTTACCAGTTTGTGATTGTATAATGAGTGTATTTTTAGTAGCTGTTTTGTTGATATCAGCTGCTGCATGTGAAGAACAACTGTCTTCTGTTTGAACAAATGATCTGCTTGGCATTTCTAAAGCATTAGTTTCCATGAGTGCATGAGCATTCCCAAACAATGCTTAAAACAGTTTAGGGGTAGGGTGGGAAGCTAATTCTTAGGTTCCTCCTTAGTCATTTGAATACTCCTCAGAGCAACTGGTAAAATAGATGAAGAGGCTGAAGAAAACTTACTCAATAAGAGTGGAAGACCAGGTATTTCTGAAGAATACACTCTAGTCTTGTCTTATATGAAATGTAAGGCAGCATTGTTTTGCTCTTCGTATTAATAGTGACCAAACTGTCTCTCAGTAAAAAAAGGGCATCAAGAGGTGGGGAGGTTGGGGTGAGGGAGGGGAAGCTTCAAGATCAATGTAGTTGAACTCCTCCAGAAAAAACCCACAACTTGCTGATGGACCATTCCCTTGTTCTTCCATTGGAGAGAATAAACTGAAATACCTAAAATTCAAAGCCTTAATCTTTGATTTCATTGGATTGGCATGATTCTTCATAGTATACCTAACTATGTGCCATGTATGAATTAAGTATCACATTCCCTTAGTTATTTAGTGGCAAAAAATGGAGATAGATGACCATGTGGAATATTCAAAAGTATTTACATGGCTATCAAACACTCACAGATTTAATCTTATGATTTGTCTGCATTTTTATGCAGCTGTGGTATCTAGTTGCATCAGGTTATGTGAACTGTAAATCTGTAAAAGTCTCCTGTATCTCAGTTTCCTGTGAAGATAAGAATTTGCAGTGTGCCAAGAAATGCTCATTAAATATTCCATCAGTCTTCAAAGTTTCAAGTTAAACTTTAAAAATAGAGCAATCATTATAGGGGGTTCTGCTTCTGCTGTTGCAATGCTTAGAGAAATGTTGAAGTAATGGGGCATCACCTTTTTATAGTTTTAAGTCTCTATTTGGATTTTTTAAAATCTGAATTTCATATTGAACTTAAAATGTTTTAACATCTTTAAGCGTGAAGAATCTACAGACGTTTAACAGTATATAATTAGGTGGACCTAATCACTTTATTCATTAATGAAATACTGTCACTTAAGGTATACAGTGGCTTTGATTATAGGTATTCCCTTATTAAATGGACTAGAACAGCACCTGACGATGTCTATACCGTGTCAGTGATTCTTGAAATATTAAGCTGTTCCTGTTTTAGTAGTCATGGCTCCTTTACAACTGTCTTTGGTCATTTTTAAGATGTAAATTCAAGCCTGCTCTGATTTATGAACGAGAACATAGTGTGCTGCTGACACTAATGCAAGAGTAAGTGCTGCTCTGTAACTTGCATAAGGAAGTCAATGTTACTAACATGAAATAAATTAATTAACCGTTAAAGGAACTTCCTACAGAAACTTAGGCTTAGTCATTATTTACATTCTGTATGTGAATTGAGATTTAACTTGATCACAAATTATAGGCTTGATGCAGAGATTACTGCTTGAGGTTATATAGTATTATCACTGCATAGGGTTAGATGGTCACAGTGGTACCCTATTTTCATGTGGGTATGTTGTGGTTTAGCCCCAGTCAGCAACCAAGCACCACACAGCTGCTCACTCACCCTCCCCCCCGGTGGGATGGGGGAGAGAATCTGAATCGCAAAAGTAAGAAAAATTCGTGGGTTGAAACAAGATAAAATATAATAATAACAATAAATTGTAATGAAAAGGAGAATAATGAGAGAGAGAGAGAACCCAGGAAAAACAAGTGATGCAACCGCTCACCACCCGCTGACCAAAGCCCAGCCAGTCCCTGAGCAGTGATCGCTGCCCCCCGGCCAACTCCCCCCAGTTTATATAATGAGCATGATGTCATATGGTATGGAATAGCCCTTTGGTCAGTTTGGGTCAGCTGTCCTGGCTGTGCCCCCTCCCAGCTCCTTGTGCACCTGGCAGAGCATGGGAAGCTGAAAAGTCCTTGACTAGTGTAAACACTACTTAGCAACAACTAAAACATCAGTGTGTTATCAGCATTATTCTCATACTAAATCCAAAGCACAGCACTATGCCAGCTACTAGGAAGAAAATTAAGTCCTGTCTAACCAGGACAGGGTATCAGATGCCTGAATTCCTACAGGTAATAATGGAAAAAAAGTGTACTCCATCAATATACATACCAGAAAATGTTGTTAATTTTGAAGTAAGCTGATACAGAAGCAGGGAGGGAAAAACAGAACACAGTGATGTATTGTAAATAGTGAGGTTTAACTAAAAAGACAAAACATCAGGTTATGTGAGTACTTTAAAGAAGTCTACCAGCTGACAGTTTTTTGTTCAAATAATGATTAGAGTGATTTGAAATACTGAAACTGAATTCTGTGGATAATTGTTTTATACTTATCAGTCAGGTGTACACTGTAGCATTGAAGTGTTGTAGAACAGTCTTTTGCAAGTGTCAAAGGAAAGTTGGGTACAGAGAATATATATATTTAGAATACAGTATGGCCGGAGAGCTGATGTTTCCACCTCTGCAGAACTGACTTTGTCATGTCTAGTGACTGAACAGAACTCTTAGTCCTCCTTTTGTGCCCTGTTTTTTATAAATAAGCAAATTTTAATGCAGCAGGGTTTTCTAGTGCTGTTTACCAATCTGTAATGCAGTAAGTCAAAAAGCAAAATACCAGCTACAAATAATGCAGCACCCTCTCCTGTACCACACAGAGGGTCATGACACTTTTTTAGTCTTCCCTCTGAGTACTAAGCAGGGCTGACCTTGCTTAGCCTGTGATATTTGATACCATCATAGCCAGAGCATCAAGAACACACTAAAGTGCAATACATACAAGGAAATTTTCACAAGTTACAGAATAGTTAACAGAATGGGAATGTTAAAGAATGGGCTTGCATATGTGATAGTGAACATCCAGAGGAGTAAAGGAGTTGAAGCATGCAATCAGCTCAGGGGAGGGGGAGAATTAAGTCCACAGAACCTGCAGTTGCAACAGCTGTTAAAGAATACATCTGGCCAACAGTGGCTATTTGCAAGTACTAGTGTACTTAGTGTACTGGTGCTGGTGTACATTAACCACTAGTGTACTTACTAATGGTTAATATATTTCTAGTTGAAAAAATAATTAATAAACTATTGTTGGACTCAGAATTTCATAATTTCCCCCCAGCTATATGTGTGTGTCTGCCTGTTTGTTTACTCTCTTCTTTTTTTTTTTTCCTATGTGATCCTGAGCAAGAACTAAGACATGATGGCTACAGTCACACTTAACCTGAAAGTGGTAAAGCAAGGACAAATGAATTTATTTCACAGTTGGTTAAGGCTTTATATAGCTCTGATTTGTAAAAAATACAGTGAAAATCATCTTTAAAATAGTTAATCTGATTGCAATTTTCTAAATGAAACATTCGAACTAAACAGGGAGACAGGGGAAGGAATGTGGAGAGAGCTGCAATTGGTCACCTTGGTTAAACAGCATGATCGATCCCATCAGCAGACGCTATTCCATTTCTTCAAATGCTAAAAGCTAATTAAACACTTGTGTTCTGCAAACTGAAGTGTATTTGGCCACACAAATGTGGGTCACATCAGGGGACACCTGCAGTTACAAAGTGCACATACCAAGCAAGCGAGTCCGTACAGTATGTATGCCAAGCTGCTGCAATTCTGAACTCCAGCACCTAAGTGATACAAAGAGGTGAAACAAAGGCTGAAGAAATGGATTGCAGACGTCTTCCTTTTTAAATTGTAGAGGACTGGGAGAAAGGTGGGCACCCAGGCAGCTGCACAGTTAGGTGCCTCACTTTCAAGGATTAGCATACTGTTAACCCTTATTAAAAGCTATAGTACTGCTAGGGTTAATTCTTGAATGGTCAGAAGGTCTGTTGGGAGACAGCCAACAGGCAGTCGAGCTGCTGGTGTCCCCAACTCCTAAAGCTGACATGTTTTAACCACCCCAGAGTGCTGAGGACAGAAAGCTCTCTGATAGAGACACTTTACCCAGGTCTCCCTTCACCAAGACAACCGAGGGTGGGAAGGAGAGAATTACAGTTTGTGTAGCTGCTGTATGGTAACTCTCTTGCACGTAGCTGTGTAAGAGAGCTCTATTAGAGCTCTACTGTGAGCTGTGTAAGAGAGCTCTGCCAGAAGCTATCATGAGACACGGGCATGAGTTGAGTTCATCTGGGGCTGGCCCATCAGGAGAAGGGACCCTGAGAGAGGGAGGTTTGAGGAATGTGGGCTTCAGGGCTCTACCTGGAAATAGTGGGTTTAAATTTTTTTATTATTATTCAAACTGTGTCTGCTATTAATGCTTTTTTAAAAAATAAGAATTTTCAAAATTTAAAAAAATGAAGTATTCTAGGCTGTCAGGTGTGTTTGGAAGTTCAGTAGATGTAAAAGGCATATTCTTTGGTGCCCACTAAAAATAAAAGGCTGAAAAGAGAGGTAAGGAAGGGTCTGCTAGGCCATATTGTCAGGAAACGGAAGTAGGTGAGTCTTCTTGTGTAACTATTACATTAATTTAAAAACATAATTTGGTAGTAATGTGAAATGTAAGTTGCCTGATCATCAGTGGGGAAAAGAACATAGCAGAAATCAAGCTGCAACCTAGCAGGAACGATTTTGTCTCAGAAAGTGAAAAAGAAAAAACCAACCCCACAACCAAAAAAACCACAGTTAAAAGCAGCAGATATTTTAGCTTGAATTCTGACTCTTTAGATTGATAATCTAAAGGTGGAAGGTAATTTGGGCGAGAGAGAGAATAAAAGAAGAGTTACAAGACCTTTAGAAAACATGTCAAGAAAGATTAAAGGAATGAGGTTGGTTTAGTGTAAAAAACATGGAAGACTGATTAGGATGACATAACCATGTTTCAACACAAAAAAAGTTGCTGCACCAAGGCAAGTGATTAATCATTGTATCCTCAAGCAGTAGTCTGTTCCAGCTTTAGAGCATAACGGAAGAATGGCTGTACTGGGTCAAACTGAAAGTTCATTTAGCCTGTTACCTGGCTTTTGACAATGATCAAAAATTCATGCCTAGGGAAAAACAAGATTATAAAACACACAAAGTAATACTTACCCCAGGTATGCTCAATCTTCAACAGCTCTGAGAATGCCTAAGTGAAGATGATTCCTATGTATTTAATAGTCTTAGTCTTCTTGTTCAAGAACTCAGCTATTCATTCTTTCAACTCCTGTAAACTTTGAGCAGTGACAGTACTGTGTGACTTAATGACACACTACCTGAAGAACCATCTATCTTTGTTTGTTGTGAACTTCTACGTGCTAGCTTAATTTTATCCTCTCCTATTCTTTTTCTGAAAGAGACATTAACTCATCAATCCCCATTCATGCTCTCTATGCCACTCATGTCTTTACATAACGTAAGGGGTTGTACCATAGGCATTTGAGACTTGTACATGTTTGCCATTTTATCTGTTAGATGTCATCGAGTTTTGTCAAAACAAAGATGTAGGTCTGAGCATGCCTTATGATTCACTTCTCTCAATATCTTGAGAAGAGGATATTTTCTCTTAGCCATATTTATTTTTCAAATCTGTCTCCTTTTGCAGCTACTTGCCATAGTCAGTCACCTGCAGGATACACCTATCTTCTGTACAAGATCAAGAGTTTGACAGGAGTTTATGCGTCACACTTCTAAAGTACTAAGTATCTAGCTGAATAGAACCTTGCTAAGTCCTATTTTTTCACAGATGTGATCATCTGATTCACAGATGATCTTTTTCAGTTCTCTAGCCAGTGAACAAAAGAGTTTAAAAACTTGAGGATATGATACATAGGTTGCTCAGTTTACTGCGATAGTTGTTCATTAGTTTCAACTTAAAATACTGAGATTGCTTTGGCAGCTAAAATGTGTCACCTTTACATGTGACATTTCAATCCATTTTTCTGATAGGAATTTCTATTGAAATCCACTACCAACATACTATGTTTGATTAGATAGCTCATCTAATCTCTCTAATTCCTCCATTAGCAATTTTCCTAGGAAGTTATCAAGGCATAAATATATGATTTCCAACAGTGAGACAAGAAATGAAGAAGCTTAACAACAAAAACCTTGCCAAGCAAACATTCATGCTACCTCCCACCTGAGCACCAAGGGATGGCAAGTCAGAACCCAGCGGGGTAACACAGGGACCCTGCTGGGCAGGGACCCGTCCCACCATCCCTGAGTGAGGGAGCAGGACAGGCCTGGAGACAGCAGCCAGGGTCAGCCAAGAGTCCAGATTACCAGACAAGTCCATAGTGAGGAGGAAAAGTCTGTGGCTCTGGGTGCAGACCAGCAGGTCCATGGCCAGACACAGGCACAGGTGCAGTAGGCACTGCAGCTCAAGTGGGGACAAAGCACTAGAGCCTCAGATCAAGAGCAGCTCCCCAGGAAGGGGACAGCCCTGACTACGGCCTCCCCACTGAGGTGTCTGAAGAGCTCTTCCCAAGGTCACCAGCTGCAATGGCCTGGCCTTGAGCTCAGGGGGCCAAACCCAAAAGACAAGGGAGGATGTGCTTAGTGCCTCAATACCTGACTCTGATGGAAAGTATGCCCCTGAGTAGAAGAAGCTACAGCAATGTAATACTTGAGATATGCTAGAGTGCACTCCTGGAAAAACATTTTGCTAGCGGATGCACACCAGGCCTAGCAGGAAAAGCAGGGAGCTGTGGGCAGGTTACTAACTCTGCTGTGGTTTTCTCATCCCCCTTCAATCCCCATCCCCCAAGCTCAATGCAGTAGGCAATATGGTCATAATTTGTACTCCCTCTCCCCTTTTTTAAAATCATATTTTCATTATAGTCAATCACTATGCTGAAGGTTACTGTAAAGCATCAGTTGAATGAAGGCCATGTACTTGCATGATGAGCACCTCTGACTACAAATACAGGTAGCTGTCCAGAAAGCTGGAACACGGAGAACGTATTGCCTTTTGTTCAAATATTCTTTCTAGTCTGGCTTGCAATCAAACACAGTGTTTTCTACTGAACTATTTCTGCTGATTCATTATTAACTTACTTTGTATTGCAATGTTAAAGTGGAACATGTTTCTTTAACTCTCTTTAAATGAACTACTTTTGTGGCAGTATTTTTATATGGGTCTTTTGATGCCTTTTTAATGGTACATTAAAACTTAATGAATGCTGAGTAACAGTAGAATCCCTATGGAAGCACATATGGTATCTACATTAATACTGAATGAATGCATAATGATCAGTAAAATTTCTGTGATTTCCACATGAATCAACAGTGATGAGCCACTTAGTGTTACACTCAATTACATCATGTTTAATTTATGTAGCATTGTTTGGACATTATGTTTAAAATGTCTTTAGTAAATCATTGAGACTCTAATTGAGCCTCCATTTCAGTGACAAATTGCACTGTAAACATTAAATTCATTTTTTTACACAACAATTAATTTATGGTGAAGCCTGCTTGCAAAGGGTCAACAATTTGATATACTCTCACTACTACTCCCTGAAAAATGGAATCCTAGTATGGAAACAAATTGCGGTCCCTGTTAAATTATTTCTGTTCCCTTAGTTATGCAGCAGCCGGACACTGGAAATGCATTAATTCCCTGAAGTCTGGAAACAATGGCAGTACCTCAACTGCTCTATATGACTGCTGCCATGCAGTTCAGAAGACCTTTTCAGGTCGAAGTACCTTGTACACATCTATGCAGCAGTCTCAGAAGAGTTCTCCACAATGCCTGCCTTACTGCAGTGTCGCACCACTCCTCATGTATTGGGGAGGCCCTTCAAGCACATCCATGACTCACTTGCAGTGCATATATAGCATAGCAAGGTGGACCAAGAGCTTTTGAAGAGTGACCATGCCACTGGTCTGCCAGAGGTAGCCAAAGAGGTTGTGAGGAAACCTCCACCAAATGCAGACAGTCTTTCAGCTGTTCTCCTATCCCGTGCAGGACAAGGAAGCAAACACTTATTCCCATGGTGTTGATTACCTAACAGCCTGTGCAGAGGACTATAATCTTGCCTCACTTCCAAAGAAAAAGTGTGAGGACCCACTACCTCATTTCATCTCTCCAGTTCTACCTTGTAATACATTGAACATGGGCAGTTGGTTGCATAGGCCCTGGGGTGAAGGCTCTGTAAAAGGCTGCCAGTGGCAAGAGGACTGTCAGTAGCTGTAGCCCTCCATCAAAGTCTTCCACAGTAACCGCTGCAGCAACAGAATTTGGAGTTGAAACAGGGCAGAGACTTATCAGAGGATGCTATGCAAGACTCCATCTTTCCAGACTAGCTTCACATGAAGACTAGGGATATGCACATACCTGATCACAGTGAAAAATAATACAAGTAAATACACTTCGTAAGGCAAAACTGGAAATAAAATACACATACTTCAAACCTCCCTAGGAACAGTAAACTTCTGCTTGGCTTTCACTTTTTCCTGTCGGTTACTTCCAGCAGATAAGTTCCTGACACACCATTTCAGTGGGTGTCTGCTTGAGCTGGCTTTGGAGATGTTCCAAGGCAGGTCTGTAAAGATTCATTCATAGAATAAGACAGGGGGTGCCTGTTATACTCAGTCAGCTCAGTTACCTAAAGAGCTATCTGAACTTGTCTGACTTTTGGCACAGAAGATACCTTCTTCCACTATTCCAGAACGGATCTTGCACTCTCTGTTCTCTCAAGTTGGTCCTTCCTCCCTTGTAGTTCAAGGCAGCAAGGTCTTACCAAGAGTCTTTTTGTCTTTAACATTCTTCCTTAAATAGCTGTTCAAATCACAGTAAGCTTGTGAGGTCTTGGCTTAGGGGAATTTTTAGTTCTGAGAGGTTGTCTAGTCCAGCTGTCTCAACAAGAAGGACAGGGGGGAAAGAAAACCAGGTTTGGAGACAAAATCCTATCAGTTATTTACAAACAAATCTATCAATATATTTTTAGCTTCTGCAAATTTCCTGCATTAGCTTCTAGCACTAGGCACTGCATCCAGTTGCTTTAGTTTATAGAGGATTTACCATCTGTGAGTATACAAAGCTATCATTTTAATTTGCTGTTCTTTTAGATCTACTATGAGATTATCTGATAACTGGCAAGGCATCTAACAAACAGCTGACCAACAACTTTGTTAGGAGATCTATAGACAAAGAACTTTATAATGATAATGATCATAACAATAGCTGCTCTCATTTCTCTGGATTGCTGAAAAATGCAAATTCAGACCTTTAATAATTGCAGCTCAGGCTTTCATTTCTGACAGCAAAGTGAGAGAAGAAAAAATCTTTCCATCCTAAGAAGCTGTAAAAGAGGCTATCAGCTTCTTTTTTTTAAATTATAATTCACTTCATTCTTGTTAGAAGAATTTAATAAATGAAGTATAAGAGAGAAAAGATACTTATGGAGAACCTTTTCATTTTGCTTTAAAAAGTCCTTTTTTGTTTTATGTTGATCATTTTAATGATTCTGTTCTCATGATTCAGGAATTCTATGCTGTGTTAATTTAATTTGAATTGAATAAAATATTGGCTAGCTTGGTGCCTATGATGATAAAATGCATGTACCGCTTAAACAGGAAGCGTTTGAAATATATAAAATAAACTGAAATACACTTCTCTTCAATGTATGCTTAATAGATTTTAGTGATGTAATTACTTCTAATTTGTTATGTAGCTACATATTTTTAGAGCCTGCCGTGTAAGAATATTTTTTGAAATTAGATGTAGTGAGGTTATAATACCACTATAGCCTTTGGAATAACACCAATATAAGAAACAGTACAAGAAAATAATCGAATGCTTGCCTTGAGCTACATGATGACTGTACAAACAGACTTCACGGCAAATTAGATTTCCTTGACTAGTCTTGTGGTTACAGTGATATAATTCATGTTTCATAACTCTGAAGAAATAATGAAGACATTGTAACCAGAAATGTGTCAATTTGAATAAATTTATTATGAATTGCTTTGGTTCTAAAAGCTCCCAATATGTTATAATAGAAGCCTACGTTCTTGCTTGAGAGCCAGCCAAACTATCTGTAGAAAAATGGAATGGGTTTTTAACATCTTAACAAATCACTTAATGGTAGATTTTCCCTTCAAATAAACAAAAGGAGAAATGTTCTGAAGGGACTGTGCTCATAAAAGAGATTGGAATACACCTTTCTTTTAAAGCCACTTTGAAAGTAGAATCTTTGGAAGCCTTGTATTTAGATGGTGGCCTCTTAGCCCCCACAGAAACACAAAACATCATTAAAACTGTACATGCTTTTTCGCCTGAATCCAAGTCTCAATGAAGCAAAACTCAGCCCATGCAACAATTAACTCTCTTCACCCATTGTTGAACTGCAAGTAAATTTGGACTGAATGCCATATTTTTATGTATCACCTTCAGCAAGACATACTGGCTTTAATATGATTTCTTGGTCAGAGGCTTGGTATTGGCCCTAAGGCCATGGCTTGACAACACACTAAAATGGGCTTGAGGCCTTGAAGAGTTGCCACAGGAAGGAGAATCCTCAAACTCACTTTGTTAGTTCAAATTTGTTAAGAGATTTTCAATGGGTTGAATTTTTACCAGTAGGCTTTTTGCCAGATCAGACATTGTCTGTTCTCCCACAGCTTGCATAAAGTCAACACAGAAACATAAAGCTGCTACAGATTCTTTATCATGTGCTGTGGCTAATTTGACAGCAATGTGACTGTGTGCTTATTCCTTCTGTGGAACGGGTACGTCATCTTGAGTGATCCAGTAGCACCATGAGAAAGAATACCAACTTTTGTGTCTAGTGTGGAATTATGAAAACCTGGACTTTACGAAAAGGGAACGTATTAGTCCAACAGTTCTTCTTAGATGATAGGATGAAAGTTCAAGTGGGTTAGAAGTCTGAAAACTGGATTGCTATTGTTTTACAAAACAAGTTCAAAGAATGTAAAAAAAAAAAGGTGTATTGCTTTCTCATATTTGAATTATCAGACAAGTAGAATGGATTGAGCTAAATTTATGGAACACTGAATGTTGAATTTAAAAGGGTTGAGTGGCTATAACAATTTTCCTAATTTTAGATGTGATCTCAGTTTGTACTCCTGCTTCCCAAATGCTTCAGCTACATCAGATTTTAAATTTCTTTGAAGTCAGGTGCAAATTATTTTATGATCTTGTTCAATAGCCAACATTTTTCTCATTTCCCCTCCCACGCCAAAGGAAAATTTTGTAAGACTTTTGGACTTTTAAGTGGAATTTACAGGGCTACTTTGTGTAACACAATTGTCTGGAATTATTTTGTATGTTATTACTAACGTATTGTGTAATGTCTCCTTCATAAGTACACAAAAGTGAACTAGAAGGTTGCTTACGTTCAGTGTTATGAAATTGTTCTATTTGTCATGGTAAAATTAGGACTATTAGGAAAAAAAACCCACTTTTTAAATGAAGTAGAGTAGCTACTAAACAACTCCAGAGCACAGCTTCAGTAAATGTGAAATCAAAGGAAAAGGTACCTTTTTTTCCAGCTCAAAGGAAAATCACCTTTTGGACCAGATTTAAAGCTGACTTATTGTCAGGAGTACTGAAGTATTAATACATTTTACCTTTTTTATTTTTAGAAACAAGAAGCCTTCATTATAGTTACAAAGAAGGATGGCCTGATTGTTAGAGTACTAATTTTGGACTCAGAGTTTGCATTCCTTACTCAGCCACAAGTTCCATTAGATCTTGAGAAAATCACTTAGCAAATTAATTGCATTGTCTAATTTTCAACAGCTAACTGAGATGCTGAAGTCAGAACACTGTTCTCCCTAGGTTTCCCATGTAGTCAGAGGAAACAAAAAGTTATTCTGGGATGGCTGTCAGCCCTAAAAACCCCATGTGTTTTTTAGTTGACCTCTGGAGTCTTCTGTTTCTCTCCATGGAAGTTCTATGTCTCTATGTTAAATGGCCAACCTAACTTGGTATAGTGTCTAAAGTCAGGTACTCTGAATACCCACTTAGGGTTAATTTTTAAACATGTTCAGGCACATGAAGATGCAAACATTTACTCAACCATATGAAGGGAATAAATACATTAAAATATTAGGTGCACTGATGTTGTGATAATTAGGTTCATAATAAGTGCTGAGATTGTCGTTGTTAGATAGGGTTCCTGAATTACAGACATTTGCATTAATAACCTTTTAATATAATAACTTGCACGTAGTCAGCATAATGCTTTTAAAACATGAACGGTAGGTTGGTTTTTCAAAGCTTTATTGAATACCTCATTCCCTGAATATAGATTTCTTGGAAAAACTCTTGAGAGAGAGCAAATGCCCCTTCTCTGTGTAATCCCTGTGGGATTAATTCATTCCAGAGAGTACTAAATGTCCTACCAGGCGATGTATTAAAATGGTGGCAGATATGTTATCATACAGTGGCACTACCTTCAGAATTCTCGCTGGCCAGATAAATATTTGTTTGTTTTACTTTCTGTCATTTGGGAGGAACGTAATGACTCCATCATTAAGGTTCAGCAGAGCTTTCCAATTCAGAGCCCATTTTCAAGGCATTCTAAATTGCACATGCACAGGTGGATTGATTTGGAAATTGCTTTGCTCAATCAGGGCTGGTGCAAATTTGGGGGTGCAAATCTGGGCTAAGTTATTCTAGTGATTTCGGAAGAGAAAAATTCCTCCTCCCCTCACATGTATGCAGATATGCATACAATCACATTTTAAATTGCTTACTATTCCCAGAATTAGAGAAAAATCTCCTTAGATCTAATGAAAGCTTCCAAAACCCAATTTCACAATGTAGTATGTCTGAAGCTACTAGACTTCAATTTTGTTTCCTAAAGTCATGGATATTCTATTGTGAGCTGCATGTTACAGAAGCAGAAAAGAATATGAGTGAAATTCAGGTGCTAAATACAAGTGTCTGGTGCCATATTTAATGTCCAAGGATATCGGAAACATCCACACTGCGCTGTCACATGTGACATAGGATGAACAGGAAACCCATACCTTCTTAGGGCATGGTAGAATAGGTATCTAAATTGGTATTAGATGCCTGCATTTAAGCAAACAAATCTCTATACATCAATTTTTCAAAATACAGAATTAATTTTGTCTTTAAATTTCATGTATCGGTCTTTTACTCTGATAACAAAAGTGGAATGCTGCCTGCCTTGGGTCTGACCAGGTATGTTGTTTCTTTTTGCCCCAAATAACTCTACATCTCCCTTCCTCTTTGCGTATATCTGGAGCCTCTTACTGTGCTTTGTCTGGTACTGTTGCTTCAGTGTCCTTGGCAGCAGGTCAGAAATGGCTGAGACTTATGAGTGGTGTGGCTGTTTGTGAAAACTCATTTTAGCTCTGCATTTCTTGTTTGTTTTTTTTTTTTTTTTTTTAAATGCTTGTATTTTGTTTCCCACTCTACAAAATTACTAGCGTTAAAGGATCTTGAATCTGATTTCCCAACAACTCACATTATGGAAACTGAACTTCCGTGTGCTGGATAAACACAAGGAGTACCAGATAGCATAGTCATCTGCACCCTTCCCTCCATAATAATTACATGTTTGTGTGCAGTATTCTGAAGGTATATAAGGTCAGAAATTTGTTTTCTGTAAGGTGGAGTTCCAGAAAAAGGGCTGTAAAAATCAGCAGTACTCTGTTGTCACGAAACATCGCCTGTTTAATTCATCTATTTTATCACTTATGTGATGTTTAAAGTTGTCCACTCTTCACAGTAGTTATTTCAGAAGAACTAAAAAAGCATTAATTATCACAAATATTTACAAGGGATTAATAAGAACAGAGAAATCTATTAAAAGAAAAACATTTCTTCCATTACAATACTATCATTACAAATGTTTGGCACTGCTAAATCAGTTCCCTGAGACTTGTCAATTCACTTCCACAAGTAACTGCAGCAGTATATTATGCAGTTCATTCATCCATAACTACCCAGAAGATTACATCTAGTCCAGTAGATTTAGACCCATTAGATGGAGACCTAGCCACTGTATTCCATACATACGTAATATTCACCCTGGACTATTACAGTTCTCTCTAGGAAGGAACTTCATGCCTTCTAGAAGCTCAAGGTTGGCCAGTGCAGATCACATCACCTAATACAGAGTTTATTATAGATGCTGCTGAATGATTGATTTCATGCAGCCTTAGTGTGAGGGAGCAGAAGCCAGTGTGTCACGTTGTCTGACCTGTATCTCACAGGCCCTACATGTCACCCAGTCAACCCTATGCTGAACCTAATTATTTGGTTTTAGCTACGACGACCTTTCAGAAATCATAAGCGCTTGATTTGATTTGATTGATTTGAAGGGTATCATTCTCAAAACCCTGTATAGAATTTAATTCTGTCCTTGTGTTGTAACACAAGGCAAAATACCAGCAGGGGGATGTTCTGGGCTGAGGACAAAGCTCTCACAGGGAATCACAGAACTTGCTATTGAAATAGCAAACGCTGTTGTCAAAGCTAGCAATAAAACCCATCCCTCTACTCAAGTTTCTTACCAAAGTACGCTAAATTACTCATGCTTTTCAATAGGTAAAAAATCCCAAGCCCAACCCAAACAACAACAGAAAACACAGTGCAAATCTGTTTCTTGATAGTAAGTGCAGAAAAGAAAAATTAAGTCAGGCGAAACACCAGAGTATTACTGTGCTGTGGTTTGTGTAAGTGCACACAGAGGGAGTTTCAGAAAAGCAGCTTCTGGGAATGACTGAGACTGGTGGTACTGATTTAATCCCTTGGAACCTTTTCCTTATCTGCAATAAAAGATACACGTTTTAACAGTAATTCTAAACTTAACATTCAATGCAAGCTATAATAATAGCAAGACTCCTCACAAAACATTCAACCACAGATAATTTTCAAAGAGTTATGCACTACTGCCAAGAAGTTAGCTAGCGATATCTCCACTTGTGTTCATTGAATAAATTTGGCTCTCATGAAGTATTGCCCAAACAGATGGGACAGTTTTCAAAGTTAAAAATGGGCTTTTGAAATGCTCAAGAAGGAGCAAGAATGCACAGCTCATTGTATCAGGACCATCATATGTGTTCAACATATTCTAAGTACATTGAGATAATAAATACACATAAATTACAAATTCAGGCTTGTATCTTGGGGCATGCCTTTTTTACTGAAAAAATAACTTTTTTTTTCCTTAAGGTGATCCTCTGTATCATTACATTTGATGCAATTTATTTCAGGGTGCTTGTAGAGAAAACATTGTATTGGGACACAAGACTTAGGCCTGATTATAGGCTTGCACTGGAAAAACTAGCTACTTCCATGGCTTCAACCTAGTACTTCAGTAGAGATAATTATTTTCTCTGCTACTGCAGCTATGACAGAAGATGGTGTAAAGGTATGATATTAGTTCTCTTAGTGTAACCATCTTTAAGAAATTATAGTGAAGCTTTTTAAGGTGAAGGCATTATACATATAAAACAACATTGAAAATATCTTGATAAAAGCAAGGGGGGATGTGTGGAAGGGTGAAAGGAAAAAATCCAACAAAAACCCTCTACAGTTTTCAGACATAATCACAGATAGTTTGGATCTTTTAAACCTTCACTTTGTCAGTAATAACTGTGCAAGTTTACTCTAATTAAAGGCATAATTTTGTCACATTAATCAAGTGCCGTGGTTCTAAATAGCGCACAGGCTTTTGAGAACTGGAGAGCTTGATTTTCTGGAAGTCGGGTGCATACTGAATAGCTTGAATCCGTTGGGGCTTTTCTCAATATATATTTTTAATTTTACTTGATAAACACCTGGACTTGATTAGGGCTAACAAAGATTAAATTAAAAGAGAAAACAAAACTACTGAGCTGAGGATTGAAAAATGCCCAGAAATTTAGTTTTAGGGAAATGTAAGTCTTAGAACAAGGAGTACTGTGCTGCAGAAGAATAGCAAGTATCAAAAACCAGACTAGGCAGCTTGGGTGTATTTATGATAAAAAGGAAGCCAAGTCACACAGCTCAACAAATATTTTGGTGTCAGGACTTAGCAGAAATCTGCTAGCCTTTTAATATCAACGATATTAATTGTCCAGAGATTACTGGGTTTGTACTTGTTCAAAGAAAGATTTAAAAAAGATTACATTTGAACAGAGTCTAGGTCAAATGCTCTTTAAATATCTTTACTCAAGCTCAGGCAATCTTTTTTATCCTTTCAGTTGTTTACAAGGAGAGACAGTAAGTCAGGAGAAACTTTAGTTTCACACTCTTACCTATGCAACATTTCCAGTGTTACACTGGAACAATCACATAGGTCTTTCTGTGCCTCAGTTTCCCAATGACTGTATTTTTCTCATACAATGCTATCTATTCCCACAGAAAGCACTGAAAGCAGCAAGCATCAGGACAGACTATGAGAAGTAGAAAGAAAATTTTTTTAAGTCAATCTGTTTCTTAAATTACTACATTCAAATGAAATTATAATAGCATTACATTTTTTATTGATCTTTCCTACAAGTGGCATTTTCACTGTCATGACTCATTAGAATCCTAGCAAAGTTATTTTGAAACATAGAAGTATTTAATTTATTCATTAATATTCCTTCTAATTGTGTTTTTTATTTGCCTGACATTTTAAAACAATTACATGACTAAGCCAAAGACACAGAAATGTACCATGTATGTCAAGTTGCACAGATTGGGTGAAAAGTCAAAACATATTTTTTGTGGCTGAACTTTTAAAATGCTGATTAATATCAGCATGCAATTGTCACTTGAAGGTTTTTATCTCTTCCCAACCTCAGTTTTCTACCTAGAACACCTACACCTTCGTTCTATTCTTTTGAAGACAGTAAGGTTTAACACGCCACATTTATGCCAGTGAATCGGTTAGGCAAAACCAGTGGTCTGGTCTGTGCAATTGTGTAAAAAGATAGCTGTTTGCAAACAACAAGCAAATCCAGCCAATCATCTGACAGTGTAAAATTCCAGATATGTTTGCCAGTCTCTGTACATAAGAATTGTTAATCAACTTGGACTTGCACTTCTGGTGTCAGCATAACAGAGAATAAGCTGTTCAGAGGACAAGGAATCCTTCATTTCATTGAAAATAAATGTCCTGCAAAATCATCTGTGACTCAGCCAAAATGAAAACTGTGAGTGTTGCTTCTATGTCAGAAAAATCTTTCTCCAGAATTGAAATTTTGGCTTGTGTACAAGGATTTCTTCGGTGGGTTCAAGAAAGCAGCAAAGCATGCACGTCCCAGAACATTCTGTATTTTCACCAGTCTGACATCTCAGTTACTGTCCCTGAGTACGCCAAGTACAGTCAGAAGGTTTCTACATACAGCTGTTTCTACCAGGGGCTGAGCTTTAATTATTTGACTTCCTATCAAATTGACCAAGTTACATGATTTTACCCATTCTGCTTGGGGCCGTGAAACTGTTCTTCATACAGGGAGGAGGTATTTTTATTTTGCAATAGGATGAACACCAATAAGGACGGCCACAGAATCGTCACATAGGATTTTGTGTACGTAGAGCAGGGCAGGAGCTGGCTTCCTCAGCAGCGCAGACTGCTGTGGAGGAGCTCAAGGCACGAGGAAAAACCTTTCCAGTTTCCGCTCTCATCGGAGCTGTGGCTGAACCCGAGTCCTGGGCCCAGCTGGGAACACAGCCTCCCCACGAACTGCCTGTTTGGCACAAAGGTAACAGGTCTGTCCCCCAGCCTTGTTCATTCCTCATTTCTCTAAGGCATAAACATAAATTCCCGACCTCAGAAAGGGATGGGGCAGCTCAGCTAATGATTTGTCAGGCGCTTAGACAAGTGCCAGGCCCGCCCGGCGGTGCGCAGCTGGGCCTGTTGCGCACCGCTGCGCCAGGGGCCGGCATTGCCCAGGGGAAGAGGTCACCGGCCCGGTGAAAAAGGGCAGGGAAAAGTTACCGCTCCGCTCAGGCGAAGGGGCCAGGGCACATGGCGAGCAGCGCCCGGGACCCGCTGGGGGCCGCTCTGCGGGGCGGCCCCGCGCCCCTCCTGAGGGACAAGCGGCGGCGCCCCCTCCCCTCAGCCGCCCCAACCCCCCTGTCTAGGCCCGGCCCGACGCCCCGAGCGGGCCGGGTGACACCGCGGCCTGGAGTCCCGGGGCCGCGCACCTGCCGGGGACCGCCTCGCCCTGCCGCCAGGGAGCGGAGCGAAGGGCTCCCCCCGCCCCAGCGTGGCGGA
>VYZW01056397.1:6064-18318 GCA_013401315.1 Balaeniceps rex | reverse complement strand
AAAAGATAGACATTAAAAAAAAGAACACACTGCACTTCCAAAATAAGTGCCTGCAAAATCCCCACAAACAATAATAAGGACTACACAGTATTACTCTCCATTCATTTAGCTCCTGCATCTTTAAATAAGAGAAAGTACTATTATTTCTAATTTACAGACAAGAAAAATAAAGCATAGAAGGATTATATTTGGTTGGAATGTTCTTTAGAAGGAAAAGAAATGAAAGATTCTGACTCCAATGACTAGTGATGCTGTATCAAAATTCTAGTAAACATTTAAAATGTTCATTTAATCCTTAATACAAACACATTATTAGACTGTATTAAATTTACAAAGTAAATTTAAACCCATGAGTTACCTCAGCTGCAACTCATCCTGGCTTCCTTCACCCCAACCCCTGACTGCAGGTCACAGACCTGTCCCTAACCCTGTTCCTTTGCTTCTGCTTTCCTTTCTTGGCTTTTGACTTCTCATTGTGTAGTCTTAGTTTCACATGATGGCTCTAAAAAAAATTTGCAGCACGACTGTCAGGATTTAGATAAAACTTCAAGTATGTTTTATTTTATGAGTGGATAGGTGCAATTCCTCAGAACAAGCAAAAGTCTGAAGAAGAAAAAAGGTAGGAGACTCATGGTCTATTTTAACGCATTTAAATGTGCAGCTTTAATCCTGTTTCATATGACATATGTTCGTTACTTTATGAAAGCAGCAAAGCAGTACCTCAACCATGCACTGAACCTACAGGCTCTATCTAGATGACTTGACGGGAGCCAAGGGCAGCTAGTTCATAGCTAACCTTCTTAGAAGTCCAAAACCAGGGTAAGCTGCATGCAAACTGCTGACTGGAAATGCTTTCTGCCCCTTTTTAACTGCTGAAACATGCCAAGTGATTATTTGGGGAGCATGGTAGTTGGAAAAGGTCACATTTGGCTAAAAACATTCTAATGGTTTAAGTAGCATGGATGGTCACTTATTTTTAGTATGTTAGAAACAGTGATAGGGTATTAGAAAAACTAAGAAACAAACTCAGTTTTAAGATGAGGTAATTGCTTGGTAAAACATAGGACCTTAAGATCTCCCGAAAGTTATTTTATCGCAAGCAACTATATACACATGGATGAAAACTCTGAAATTCCATGTCACAGAATAGCAGGTCAAAACTTTTAAAAATCAGCTTGAAGAAAAGCCAAAAAAATGGGAAAAGGAGAACGTACAGAAGGGCAATAGGAAAGCTGAAGCTAATGAAGACAAAAAAGTATTATTGACCTTGAAAAACCTTTAATAATAAAGAAAATAAATTAAGAAAATATATATAGAGTACTTGTCAATAATTCATTACTGTGGCATTTTGCATTAACAAGTTAGAAGCTGTCTTAATTGGAATTTCCTTGGCATGTTACATTTTTTTCTGATAACATTATAAACAAAGACCAACTTCTAAGATGTTTCCCCCCCCCTTTTTTTAATTAGAGGAAAGATCTAAGAAACATTTCTGTCTAAAAACATAAGTATTGTTCAACAAGTTTTCCTTATGTTACTAAACTCCAAGACAAGAAGATTTTAAACAGATAATATGTACTGTGAGAATATTCATTCATGTTTTAGACTCTGATGCAAAAAGGCTCCTTGTGCTCTACAGCAACAGCTGTTGCCTCTCTTATCTCTCTCTCCACTCTACTAACCGCTATCATCTTATTGTTATGTACTGACTTACGCCATACAGCCTCCAAATTCTCCAAACATAAAGAGCATCGCTCCAGTCATTTCTCAGGAGAAGAGCAACTGGCAACGCAAAATGATTAATGTATTCTTCCTAAGAATGTGGGAGAGTGAATGAAGTATGTGCGCATGTGAAAGAGAAACATCCAAAAAGAAGGTTTTAAGCTCACTGTTGTTCATTTCACTTCACTCCTCCCCTTACATGCTGAAGCAGTGGACATCACCTCACATCATTTTAAAACAATTTTTTTGTTGTTTGTACAAAATGTTTTCGACATGATGCTTTAGGCTTTATATATAACTTTACAAACAACTTGAGATGATAGCTATGCGTTCATGTTTCTTCACTTTTCTTTTTCTCCTTTTCAAATGAATAAAGTTATCCACCCCTGTGGTGATAGTCACTTCTAAAAGGTACACTTCTGTGGGCAGAACAACACTGGTGGATTTGTTTATGCACAAAGGCAGCTTGGCCTTCTAATACTACATTTTTTTGAAAATACAATGCAAAAATCAACTGGAAGAATCTCAGTAACACATATTCAGATAAAATCTTGTATTTTTATTTTTTTAAAAAGACTCACAACTAAGTAGTATTAAAACCACTGTAAAAGGAAATAATGCAATTATTTATAAAGGGGGGAAATTTTAAACTGTGTATATCCAAGTTCTGTCACTCCTAGTCTGAACCAATTTAGTATTTTGCAAAAGCTAAAACATGAACTTTAATTCACACAGCGAATTTCTTTCCCGTGTGACTTGAGAAACCAAATCTCAACAACTGAGATTATGATGGCAATGCACGTAACACCAAACTTCAGATTACACTGACATACAGCACAATAAAATCTGGGCACAGTGACTGAGAACTAGGCATAAAGAGAATTTATTCTAAGGAGAAGTTTCAGTCCCTTTCAAATAGTGTTATATTGCTAAATTACAGGAGGCAAGTAATAAATTCATGGCTGTATCTTCTTACTCGGTTTAAAAGGAGCACTGCATTTCCCTGGGCAGCATATGCAGTGAGTTGCAAATATGCTGTTTGGTATGCTTACCAGCTTAGCAGATCATGTATCTCTGAAGCCAAAGAATTAAGCTATATAAATCTTGCTTAGCGTTTTCTCTTCGAGTCTTATTTTGCTGCTGCATGAATAAGGGAACATACTTTCTAGGCTTTCTTCATCACCTAACATACCAGTGTAGCATATGGTAGGCTTTATCTTGCTTGTCTTGGAGAAATTGAAGTTCCATGATAATAAGGGCTTTGACATAGGTTTAGTCTCAGGAGTGCCTGACAAGACATTTCAAAAAGCAAAAAAAACTTGGAAGTAGTACTTAATAGTCTGGAGAGCAATAGATTTTTGAAAATATCTGTGATTGGACAGGAGGATTTTTACTATACTATCAGATTACCAGTTCTAATTAACAGCAATTTAGAGAACTGTTTTTTCAAAGGGCAGCTGTCAAAATATCAGACAATGGTAGGGCATGCACATATTGATGGGTTCACACTTTAGTTGCTTTTCAATTTCACAAAAAATATACTGTGTCACAGACAAAAGGCAAAAAAATGTGGGCTCAGATGGTCTTGTATTTCGTTTTGTACAACAGAGGCTTTTTGCAAGGGGAGAAATTCCTACTATGACATGGACCAAACAATCAAAAACCCCAACCCCTGTGAGGAAGTCTTCAGATAATTTCTTTGCAGCGAATCCCTGCACATGACTTAGGACCCAGAAGAGGACAAACTACATTTATTATTTGCTTGTGTGCAATATAAATAAATCAGTTTCCAGAAAGGTGTTCTTCACGCTGCACCCACAGGGGGTTTATTTCCCACATCCTTCTGAGCTTCTTAAGTGATACTGGTTGATAAACACAATAATTTCATAATAATTCTAATTGCATGGCTTTTTAGAAAATCATCCCTAATTTCCCCCCTGCCATATCAGGTATGGGAAAGAGTTACTCTGTAACAGGCTTTATTTAAGCTTAATTTAAAATTACGTTTTAATTCAGACACAGGAACGTTTCTAAAGCATGCATAGTCTGAGGTTTGCTTAAGTGAGCTTTAATCTTCAGATGAAACAGTTTCTCACCTTTGGTATGATATAACAGCAGATTCAAAACCAACACCTAAGTAATTTTGATATCTTACACAAGGAGACAGCTGAACCCCTAGAAGCAAGAGAGATAGCAGGAAAAGACAGGGATACCTTGAATTATCTAAGATATGGGGCTTCTTGCCTCTAGGAAAGATTTCAGTTTTAGAAAGATCCTGCGGGGTGTGGGGGAGGGTGAGGAAATAAATAACTAGATTTAAAGGCAAGACAAACACAATCTTGGGAACAAACCTGAAAATCATAGAACTATCTTATTTTGGAAGCATTTAATAATTAAGAAATTATGGTAAGATAGAACCATTGCAGATAAAATGGTTATTCAAAAAGCTATTATTTGCTGTTCCTTTGCTACATAATTTGGAAAGTTCTTTGAATACATTGATGAAAAATATTGTATCAGAAGTGTGCAATTTTTTGCACAGATAATTTCCCCAATTATCACAATTCCTGTTATATAGAGTATACATTCTACCAGAGAGTGATAGACAACTCTAAGCACCTTTCGGAGCTGATACTGAGACAGCTTTGGTATTTTTGTATAGTTAAATAGAAAGGTAGCTTGGGAGTGATCTCTGGTCAGAAGGATAGGTGGTATAGAGTGGCACATGTCTGCAATACTCGGGGCTGGCCTCTTTTAGACTAGGTTGGCCCCACTCATAATATGCAGCAGGTCTCTTCTGCAACTATGTTATGCCCCTGGCTGCAGCATATCATTATTCTTTTTGTATTTTTGAAATCGTGTAAAGACTAGTTTGCAGGTCACCAGAGCAAAACTGTTTCACACCGTTCGCAACAGTGTGAAACAGGACAGTTGTTGCGTGACCCTAAGTAGTGTGGCATCAGTGTAGATGGGAAAGTTTGATGGTGAAAATCTTTTTTAAGAATGATGAACCTCAGAGGCCTGAAAGTGCCAAACTTGATATGAACCAGTCTATGCTGCCTTTTGGGAGCAAGCCTTAGAGCAATTCTTAATCCTACACTCAGCCTTCTTGCATGACCCAGACACCAGTGCTGAAACTTGCTCCACGGCCACCTTTCTCTTAGAAGAGAAAGATACTTGCTTTTGAGTTACCAACACTGGAGTCATAAGTGCCAATGGCAACACTAAGACACTGTTACCTCTGCTGACATTTAATCAGCTGGTAGCACTTCACTGATGGTGCCAAAACCAGAACCGCTACTGATGTCAGCATCAATGTCAGTGCTAATTTTGGATTGACCTGCATCTCTCAAATCTAGACAGAGGCAGAACTGAGCATCCTTACACCTGGCTAGATATGCTCTGTTCCTTAAGAGGAAAAATTCAGCTATCTTCTTAAAGGAGAAATGGGAACGGTGTTGGGAACCATGCCTATTTCAGTGTCCAGCCCTGCTTGACGTTAGAGGGTTTCGCTGCCAGAACTAAAGCTTATACCAAAGCTGTCTGCCATTTTTTTCTTCACTGGAGGTAAAAATACTTCTGTCAAGGAGCTCCTAGCATGTGCACTAGCTAAAGGTGAGTCACGATGGAAGGTGTTTATCACACTTGGGATCTGAAATTCCTTACAGTTATTCTGTGATGAGCTGTTAAGTTTCAGTGTCTCTAGATTTCCGTATTCTTTCTGAGAAGTGACAGATAAAATCATGGTCTGACACATGATTCTGAGGCAATTTTTAACAAAACTTAAAACCAGTGCAGAATAGATATTAAAGCTTGAGCGTTTTGAAACTACTATTTTGGTATAACCAAAACTATAAAACAAGAAGGCAGTCAGGCGACAGCTGAGTCTGAAGAATTAAAATGAAGTGTATCTTAGCTGGCTATTTCACTCCCAACTGAGGTATCATCTGGTAGAAGCCACAGATGGTTCTAACTTATAGAATCATAGAATCATAGAATGCTTTGGGTTGGAAGGGACCTTTAGAGGTCATCTAGTCCAACCCCCCTGCAGTGAGCAGGGACATCTTCAACTAGATCAGGTTGCTCAGAGCCCCGTCCAACCTGACCTTAAAGGTTTCTAGGGATGGGGCCTCCACTACCTCTCTGGGCAACCTGTTCCAGTGCTTCACCACCCTCACTGTAAAAAATTTCTTCCTTATATCTGGCCTAAATCTACCCTCCTTTAGCTTAAAACCATTACCCCTTGTCCTGTCACAACAGGCCTTGCTAAAAAGACTGTCCCCATCTTTCCCATAGGCCCCCTTTAAGTACTGAAAGGCCGCAATAAGGTCTCCCCGCAGCCTTCTCTTCTCCAGGCTGAACAACCCCAACTCTCTCAGCCTGTCCTCGTAGGAGAGGTGCTCCAGCCCTCGGATCATTTTTGTGGCCCTCTTCTGGACCCGCTCCAACAGCTCCATGTCCTTCTTGTGCTGAGGGCTCCAGAGCTGGACGCAGTACTCCAGGTGGGGTCTCACCAGAGCAGAGTAGAGGGGCAGAATCACCTCCCTCGACCTGCTGGCCACGCTTCTTTTGATGCAGCCCAGGATACGGTTGGCCTTCTGGGCTGCAAGCGCACACTGCTGGCTCATGTCCAGCTTTTCATCCACCAGTACCCCCAAGTCCTTCTCCGCAGGGCTGCTCTCAATCCCCTCATCTCCCAGCCTGTATTGATATCGGGGGTTGCCCCGACCCAGGTGCAGGACCTTGCACTTGGCCTTGTTGAACCTCATGAGGTTTGCACAGGCCCACCTCTCCAGCCTGTCCAGGTCCCTTTGGATGACATCCCGTCCCTCAGGCATGTCAACTGCACCACTCAGCTTGGTGTCATCTGCAAACTTGCTGAGGGTGCACTCGATCTCGCTGTCTATGTCATTGATGAAAATATTAAACAGCACTGGTACGGACCCCTGATGGACACCACTTGTCACTGATCTCCATTTGGACATCGAGCCGTTGACCACTACCCTCTGGATGCGACCATCCAACCAGCTCCTTATTCACCGAATAGTCCACCCATCAAATCCATATCTCTCCAATTTAGAGAGAAGGATGTTGTGGGGGACTGTGCGAAGGCTTTTTGGAAGTCCAGATAGATGACATCCATTGCTTTTCCCTTGTCCACTGATGCAGTTACTCTATCATAGAAAGCCACCAGGTTAGTCAGGCAGGACTTGCCCTTGGTGAAGCCATACTGGCACAGACGGTTGGTCATATATGCTTTGCATCAGGACAGGGTGGCTATTTGCACAGACCTGCTGTAGAAACTTAGGAAGTCACAGTGTTTTCTTTATTACAATCAACTCTCTAGCTCAACTTGGCTGCTGCTTCTGCAGCACATCCCGGTCTTTCTGTTCCATCACATACACTGTGCTGCCAACCTGGGAGGTTACTGCTGCACCATCTACCTGGGGCTGCTACACGGACTCTTGAATGGGCCATGACAAAAATCTGTTTGGAGAATTTTCTTGTTTTCTGCGTGCGTGTGTGTGCTGTTGCAGTTGTTTTTCTAACTTTGATTCCAAATAAAGTGCCTTGCTTATGTTCAGGCCAACGCAGCTTTTTCCCGTGCCCTGTTATCTAAGAGCACAGTACACACAATGAAAATATTCAAAATTTCAAACTATAAGCAGGAACAAAGGCACTTAGAAGGAAATACTTCAGAATATTTACTTAGCCATAAAAATAATTTAGAAGTATGTCCATTTTCTTATGTTAACATTTAGTTATAACCATAACAAAACTTAGAAACAGCTTCCGTTTTACTCAATATATTGGAAAGGAAGAATTGTTTTTTTTCCCCTCAGGGTGACTACATCTACAGTCATACTACTGTAAGGGAAGAAGAAAGGGAACAGACACGTACTGTGAAAAGTGCACACATTCGATCTATCTTCTCTGGATTCCTGGGGCCTCCGTTCTTGTTTAACCTCACCATAAACCTCTCACTAAAAAGCAAACAATATTAAAAAAAATAAACAAGAGTTTCATGTACACACTTCAACATAAAAATACAGGTAGATATGTTTTGTTTTTTTTTTTAAAAGATGCACTAGGTATTATAATTTTTTTAATTCCCAAAGCATATGAAATAGTACTCGCTGATCTAGATAAAATTACTTGGAATAGCACAGAAGACTTTTAATAGCAAGTACTCCGCATGTGAAAACATCATGTTGATGCATATTCATGATGCAATAACATTAAAATAATGTGAATATACGAAGCACAGGATTTGAACACAAGTACTTCAGGCAAAGGCTAAGGCACACTTGCTGAGGTGTACACTGCCTGTGGTAAAACTGAATTCATTAAAATCCACTAAAACGAAAAGTAACAAGAATACCAATTAAGCAATCTCCTTCAACATAGACTATTTATAGCAGCAATATACTAATTCAAACACATTAAGATTCAATTGACAGAATTCTTATCAATCAAATTAAACATTCCTTTTACCAGCAAAAACAGCGTGTATAGCCAGACTGCAAAATACATAATCCTTACTATGGATGGTGAGCCACGGACATTGATATTATTTCTTAAGACAGAGAGAGAATTTATGTATACAAATAAATTAGATGATTAAGAGTAATTTATTTACTAGATGTGTGACAACACACTAAGTATTGACCAGACTTTTCTTCCTACAGTCATAAAGCAAGAGCACACCATTAAATCTTCTAGTTACATTTCCATTATATCACAGATCCTTTCCATTTTATCCAGTACTACTGTATCAACTCCAGTAACCTTTATCTGAATAAAACACATCTTCCAGCGTATTATCTGTTGGCCCAAAAAATACGGAAACGTAGAGTACGCACTACTTCCTTTGGTAGCTTGCTCCAAAAGGCTATTCATCCCTACTGTTAAAACGCATGGGTTAACATCAGCTTGGAAATGTCTGGTTTCAGTGTTTAGCCACTGCTTTTTGTTACACTTTCTGCTGTATGTTAAAGAGCTCTTTAGAAAAGCTAATTTCTTACAGGTTAGTGATATCAGTCATTAATTATATTATGTAATCAAATACCTCTCCAAACAACCAAGCAATTTAACGCTGTTAAGAAATGCAAGAGAAAGTGCTGGAATCATTTTATAGAACTTACCCATACTGTGATTTTCCAACGCCATTTCATGAACAGTTCTAAAAATTTAGGTTGCTACAGTCTAGTACTGGCACCACCTACATCATAAATATAAATACACACATATGTGTATTTCACATAGGTAGTAATGTATTTCACATATTGTACTAATCCTAACTGTAACTTATCCAACATCACGTTAGCCTTTTTACTAAAGCATTACGCTGGGAGTTCATTTGAAGCAACCTGTCCACTATAAACACTGATAGATTTTCAGAATTGCTACTTTTGTCAGAATGGTCCCTAATTCTGTAAGCATGATCATACATCTTGTTATACACCTCTGCATGTTTATTTGCTTATCTTGCTAAGCAATCCAGATCATGCTCTCTCGCTGTTTCACTCTCCCTATTACTCACTATTAATCCAATCTCCATGCATACCACAACTTCATTGAACAAAAATTTTAATTAATTGGCAGCAGATGCTTATAAGCTCAGAGATTGCTAACATGCCCCAAAGAAACCCACAAGAAACCTATATTTGATGATTTTTTTACCTACAACTACTTTCTGAGATGTCAGTTAGTGAGTTAAGAATGTTTCAGCAAATGCTTTAATGACATGGTATAATCTAATCTTTTAGTAAGAATTTTACGATGTATTAAGTGGACTGCAGTACAATATTACAACTTCAGTACCTTACAGTAACAGTTACATTATGAAGACGTAAAATTGTTGTTGTATTTACCTCTACCTAACACATAAATCACAAAAAATGCAATCAGAATTTTCAAAATAAGACCCATGTTTAATAAAAAGACTTTAATTACATTCTTAACCTTTATCATTAACTCAGCCTTGTGCCCATTATTTTGCTGGTAACTAATTAAGGTTGTGAAAACACATAGTAGCAAGCAATTCAAGCAGGATCACCACAGCTGTTGCTTCTCCCAGCTGTTCGTCTCAGTCCTTGGTTGCTCCTGCAAAAGGGCCACACAAACAGGACCTGCAGCACTACCTGAACAATTACATTGTAGAACTCTAAATATTAACATAAACTGAAATAGGTGTTAGTTTAGCAGCAGTTACAGTTGCTGGCGTTCAGCTCTCCCTACTCAATGAATTTCAGAAGAGGAACAGGCAGGGCAATTACAGTGATGCCCACAGGTAAGCTCTGGTTAATACAGGGAATAAAGCAGAAGATAACTAACTTTTATACTATCAATTTCCAAACAGGAATCATGCTTTATATCATTAAAAATATGTAGTAATTTAAAGAGATATCAACTCATAGCCACGTTCTTTCCAAGCCACAGCAATAAACATCAGTATTTCCAATGCCTTCAAAAACACTGTTTAGGGAGACTTTAATTTTAATAAATCCATTTAATTTTAATCCTTGAATCAGTTTAATTGTACAATCTTTCATTTAGAAAGATTAGGAGGTAACATACATTTAATTTCCATTACAAGTATGATTTGTAAAGCATTTCTCCTTCCATAAAGTAAAATTCCTTAAAGAAAACAAACAAAAAACTATTATGACATACAGAGCTATGAAAGTTACTTTCATAAAATAAACATNCTGCAAATTCATTTCTATGTCAAAGGAAACCAGAAAGAATAACCCTGTTTTCAATGATTTGAAGATCGACTGTCTTCAGCTGTCATTATAGATCCTTTTTTAGACAAAGATACACACATTTAGGGTCAAGAAATTTAATGGGAATTCAGTCAACTTCTTATTTTGGGAGCAACTTCCTTTGAAAGAGTTCAGTCTTCAGTGTGTCTATTCCTCAAGCTTATCTTCTGCACAAAGACAAGAGCTTGCATAGAATCTAGACAACATTGAAGTCCAGTTTAGTAAGAGGAAAATATCAAATCTGAGTAAACTCCATGTGGAAATAATTGCCCATGTTTGCATTCATTAAGCATTATTTTATTGGAATTGAATATGCTCTAACTGCTTAAAGAAAACAGACACATGCTACTCCGTTAAAAAAAAACCCTCAAATACATCATAAGGAAAATTTAAAAACCCAGTAGTGACAATTGCCAAATGAGTGGCGGAAATTAAGTACGGGGAGGTACTCAGCATTTGACGCAGTCTGACTGCTTCATCAAACTACTGTCCCAAAAAACCAAACAAGCAAACTATCTCATTTTCAGCTATTCTGAAAATACACCAAAACCAGTTCTCTCTTGCATAAAATCGCAGATAAGAAATGCGCCAAAACAGAGAAAAGAGTCGAGTTCAGACCTAAGACGTGCCACACCAGTAGCAGTATCTTAAACAAAAGCTTATTTATTCGTNATAAAGTAAAATTCCTTAAAGAAAACAAACAAAAAACTATTATGACATACAGAGCTATGAAAGTTACTTTCATAAAATAAACATCGGTCCTCTTTAAAACTTAACTTGAAACAATGATAATCAAATGACTGTAGTTTATTTGTTAAATGTAAATTTGCCAACACCCTCTACTAGTACAATGAAAAATAATTATTATGCCTTATGCATATTAACCGTGTCCCATTTTTAAGGATAAGAGCATAAAATAGATCCATACTACACAAACAAGATCTCTGGCAAACTATTCTTTCACTTCTGCTGCTGGGAATGTAATCTGGCCACCAAAAAGGGGTGCAACAGATGAACACAAAGCTAATATGTGCAGCCTAGGATCAGGAGGAAACAAGACAACAAGCAGCCTGCCAGTAGAATACTATGAGCAATATAAATCATGTCTGCAGGGGAAAACGTGTTCACTGGTGAAGATGCCCATCCAAAATCAAACCGTAAATCAAAACTGGCTCACTTGTATTTGATTGCAAATCCCTGGAAGTTATTATACCCTATATAATAAACACCTGGAATATCTTCACTTCCATTGCAGTGGTCAGATCAAGGCTGGTTCTCTTAATTCAGAGGTTGACTGATGTTTTGAAGGGAAAACAAACCACTAGCATCGAGCTCTTCCGCAAGATGAAGAATTGTTTACAGAAAGGGAAAACAGAAATTTGAAAATGTACTGCTGACTAATAGTATTTTCAAATTCTGGGATAAAAATACAGGAAATATATACTAGTATCCAATATTATAGAAGCAGAAGATGCTGGTCCACAGATATACTGAGTCGAGGTCAAAAATAGGCAAATTGTAAAAACGGCCCTCCATATGAAAGGTCCATCTTAACCTACTATCCTGTCTCCAACGATGTCCAGTAGTGGATAATTAGGGAAACGACAGAAGAATAAAGAAAGCATACAGTAACATTTTGCTGATGCCTACTATCAGCTTACACCAAAGTGAAGCTCAAGAATAGCAGCGATATCTTTGAGTTTAATAGTCCTGGATATATCGAACCTAGGAAAGTATTCAGGCTGTCATACTTAAAAAATTCTC
>VYZW01056394.1:0-19774 GCA_013401315.1 Balaeniceps rex | reverse complement strand
ACTGCTGGTTTAAAGAGAAGGGCTAAAATCTGGGCAACACCAGTGTCTACTAATAAGTGTGTGTACGGAATATCTCAACAGAGGAAGTGAGATACATATTGTACAGTCTATTTAAAGTTTTACTTTTTTTTTTAATTCATTCATAACTCTCCACCACGAAGAGGAAATACATAGACACAATGCAACATTTTTTCCTATTACTCTTTGAAATCTGACAGAGAATAAGAAAGAGGAGAAATATAAGAGATACCTTAGCAATACAGCTATGATCAGAAATTGTGTTGCTTTNGGCTTATGGAATGAAACGTTGTGCTCTTTCAGTGTTGTTTTCCCATTGGATCAGCCACACTACCAGTATGGAAAAAAGGGAAGCATGAGGAGGTNAGCAATACAGCTATGATCAGAAATTGTGTTGCTTTAAAACGTGAGCAGGCTCTCACCTCAGCAGGCTATACTCTCAACCACCAGCTGCATGGGTCAGTGCACACATTCATCTACCATGCTGAGAAAAGAACTTCTGGGAGTTTGAAGCTGATTTTGTTTGTTTTATTTTTTACTTACAGAAGCTTACTCTCATCCTACTGATTACTTTTAGTCACAAAACCGCGAAAACCCAAACAAAACCGTGGAAGCCCAAACACACAACCCTACCCAATTCCTATAGAGGTACCAAAGAAAAGAAGGTACCAAAGGTTACATGCTCTGATACCATCAAGGTTTACAAAGCAAAAGCTTTACAAAACAAATATTTTATTCAGGAGTATCCATAACACATTTGGTATTAGCTCTGAGTCCTTTTTGTAAAGAAGTTTGTTTCTAACTTCAGAGAGGATGGGATGGGATGAGATGAAATGAAATAACATGCAGAAACTCGTATTTGTGAGAGCAGAGTAGAAAATGCCTTGGTATCAAACATGAATAACTCATTTACTTCCAAATTACATGGGAAACAATGAGAGAGGGAGAGAGTAACTAATATTGATGCCTTCACTGTTGCCAGAGATCAAATGTGCTGTTCCGTATATCTTGGATGAAGGTGCTGTGACAGCCCAGCATGATTTTCTGCCGGTGGTCCAGAAGACTAAATCTGATACCAATGAGATGCTCTGGGAGTCCAGCAACCTTCCTCAAGCTAAAGGTCATCTACTTAGTACAGGTGTCTTGGGGAGCAAAGGAATGTGCTCCTTCCCAAACTTCAGCATCTTGCAGACTGAAATGTTGCTCAGGCTGGTGTTTAACCATCAACAGAAGGCACTTTATGTGTCAGTAATTCAAGGTTGATGAAATATAGCAGGCTTCTAAATGTAAGCCAAAATTATCCTATAAACTTGAGTTTTTTCTAAATAAGCCTAATAAAAAAAAAAAATGTTTGAAAATAGCATGCTCTTCCACTCGCTGTTTCAGGCAGCCTGTCACCTTGGCCCACAATGGACACTTAGACAAGGACAACATACATGCACCAGCACAAGCCAGGTAATAGCCCCCCTGCAGCCCTCTCTCTGCTAAATGAAGCTTAAGGTCTTTCATTTTACTTATAAAATCTTAATGTCCAGGTTTCTGCCTATTTGAGGAATCACATTCTCCATAAAATATGGTATTAAGGAAAGTATTCAAGCCTGAAAGCCCTTTCAGTTTAAGAGACTAATGTCAAGATATTATCCATCATACAACTCCATGTGTTCCTTCTCTCTATTTCAGTGAAAAAAAAATACAAGTTTCTAGTGATATAAGACAACATTGTTTTCCTCAAAACGGGGAACGATGACCAGCCACATTCAGCTAAAAGGATGGACAGGAGCTAGAGGAGCCAATTGAAAGAAGAGAATCAAACTGCAGGAAATTATGTTATTTGATATTTTAGTCCAAAATTGAACTTAAATAAACAACTAAATAGTTCCTCAACTAAGCCAGTTTCCAGAAAGTTCTCTGGGCAGGTTGTCCTGGAAGCTTTGACAGAACCCAAATTTGCACTGAGTTGACTACTCCTGTGGCAGTGACATGGGGCTGGCTCTGGGAAAGACCTTCCAGGCGGATTGCTTCACGACCAAGGAACCATGCGTCTAGGCTCCTCTGGAAATCTGCATAGTCAAACCAAAATATTTGGAATTCAACAAACAGCATCTCCTATCTATCTCTAGCCAGCAAATCGTTTTGCTTTGGTTGCTTAGATTGAATTTCATATCTTTAATCATTGAAAGATTTTTTTTTTTTCCCCATAGTAACTTCAATTCTTTAGGAAGGTGTGCTTGGATTTTTTTTTTTTTTTTACATTTATTTTTAAATAGAAATCCAAACAAATGTATTAAATTGAGGGAGAGGCAGCAGACTGCACAAAACTGTCTGACAGAATAAAGGAGACGGAAGCAAGTTTTCCTTGCTTAGCCCCTTCTCACAGCTTAACTAACTCCTAACATTAGTTACAGTTCAACTACTTCTACTTTCAGAGTCCACTTAGCCATATAGAGAGGTATTAAGAAACACTAATTCTGGTTATTCCACCCCCATTTTATTAAAAAAAAAAAATTGAAAGAGGTTTGTCATATCCATCTGTCACTCTGCTATACCCCCACCCCCCGTTTTATATATGAATATCAGTATTTTTGACTACAATAAACTCTAAGTACTTCAGTTTTTCAGCCTTCTTGAGCAGCTTTATCAATCACTGTCTTTTATAGGGAGGATCCCAAATGTTGATATAAACGTTATAAGGTTGACAGATTAAGCCAAGAATAAATAAAACTAGTACATTATTGCGGCAAGGATGCAGTCAATGTTGTGTGAAATGAGGTCGTCTCTCTATTCTGAATTGGTTTAGGAGACTGAGAAACATGCAGCCATTTTTCTGAGCACAGTCAAGGCCCACTTAACATCAATATTTAGAAATACATAAATAAATCCCAATAAGACCAAGACTTCGCTGAAGAGACAGGTTAATTGCCTGTTTATTGGGGATTTAGGGTCTATGCTTTTATCTTTAGAATGATTTGCAGAAGTACTTGGGTGAAAATGGAACAATATTTTCATCAATGTTATCTCAAAAGTACATATCGTACTAAGGCTGAAGACATTTAAGACATTTCTGTCCCACTTTTGAGTTCTTTGAAGCTTAAATTTGACAAAAGTGTGACTACAGACTATTCAACATCGACGGCAACCTCATCTGTGTTTACCTCTGCTGAGATAACTAAGGTAGCCCATATCACAAGAGCATCAGTAGAGAACTGCGGGTTCTTTGGTAGCTGACAAACGACCACATCTCACGGACAACACGTGAGCAAGAGATGAAATTTCATGACAGAGATTCAGCAGTCCGACAATTTATTCTCACTTCATGGAGTCCAATTTTCTTTCTTATTGTGCTAAATCAATGGCTCGTATTACAATGCTTTATGCCGTCTTGCAGCGTCAGATGGACTCCCTGCGCTTGTGTGGGAATCGGTTGCAATGGGATAAAGTTTAAGTCTCTCCTTCAATTAATGGTTAAGCACAAAGAAGAAGATCACTACAGGTATTAGCTCTTTAAATACAGACATTCTTTTGCACTAATCAGCTTCTTTTTCATTTTATTCATGATTAATATGGAGGTAGGGACTTTGTGTGTCACATCTGTCAAACAGTGAGGTTCTGACCTACTTTGCTGCTATAATAAGGACGATATTCCATCTACAGAGGACTGCAATAAAAACATTTCTTTTACCACAAATTTTTGGAGGCAATAGTGACACTCAACTGAAAGGAAGTATTTTTTGGTACAGAAATGGATGGATATTTTTAAAAAAAATCTCAACTTTGAGGAAGTATCCCAAAGAGACATTATGAAAGCTAGAATAAATCATGATGTACCATAACTTTCCCAAATATTTATTTGCCTAAAAAAGGTAGAAAAATCTAAAACTAGACAGATGCATTGGCATGTTTCTTGACAGATTCATAACCTTATAGTTCCCAAAACTTTAATGTTCAATAACATTTCATTAGTATACTCCAGTGTATTTATTACTATGCATTATTAATACAGATATGTGCCCAGGAGATGTACAGTTTGTAATTACTTTGCCTTTCAAAACATAATAGCTTCGCACTGGGCTTGTTGCAGCTACAATATTTCATCTCTGAATGCTCCTTCAAACATTCTGGGGCTGTGACAGAAATTTGTATTTGAACAGAAAAGCTGTCAAGAAGGTGCTATGGTGCTATCCATCACATTTTTAATCCTGACCATACTTAGATGTTAGTGAAGCTATCTGTCCAGGACACTAAACAAAGACTGAAATTATGCCTTCTGTTCTTACACATCAAAGCTACAAAGTTAGACTGAATTCAATAGGCCTGCATTACACCCTATTAATTTCCTATTAGTTCTCAGCTATGCAAAACCCAGCCACAGTGTCACTGTGGTTTAGACATGCAACCTTGATTTCAGCATCAAAAAATGGAGCCTGTCACTTCTCATAATTTTACAGGAGATTCTACAAATGTAAATCCTTTTTCACCTTGTCATCCTTTTATGTCTTTAATGAGTTTGCTCACTAACAGTGCAGAATCTTAATTTCACATTCAGAAATATTAACAGTTACTATAACTTCAAGCATCTGAAGTAGCTGCTCAATTAAAATGTAATTTATACATTTATACTTAGTTTTACAAAAAGCAATGACATTTAGAGTTTCGATTTTCTTTCTTTTTCCTTCCCTCCCATTTACATTTTACATTCCCAAGAAAAAAAAGTTGCAGTTAAAAACTGAACTAAAGATTCTAAACCAAAATCTTTAATCAGGAGCACATTATGTAGTATAATACCATTCCTTAGCAGTTAAAGTCTAACATTTGTAAAAACAAATGGCACGCACTTGACAGGCAAATTACACACGGATTACCATTTGTTAAAATTTCATCACAGAAAATAGTTTAACTGTTGTGGATATGAGCCAAGATCAGCCTGACAAGTCCTTTACATGAAAGATTAGCATATTCTCTTCCAGAGGTTTATGCTTAATTTAGATGCATCGACTTTTTGCCACCATTGCTGACCTTTATGTCTAATCAAAGTCCCTTTGAATCCAAATCCCCAACCTTTTATCTCTCCTGACAGCTTTTAATTTGAAGGCTTGTAATAAAGTCCATTAAAATTCAAAATGTATCTGTGTTTAAAGCTTGGTTCACTTTGCTGGATTTTCATTTATGAAACTTCAAATGGGCTGATTAGAGACCCCAAACTTTTCATTTTAAGCTTTACACCAAGCTAAAAAAAAGCCCTTTGGAGGGGGAAATCAATCCAGATTTTTAGTTATAATGAACAACGATTACATATGTGGCATAAATATAAAAAAAAGAATATCTATAAGTAGCATTGTACATAGATACTGGGCAAGTTAGGACTGC
Organism: Balaeniceps rex; assembly: GCA_013401315.1. NCBI lineage: Eukaryota > Metazoa > Chordata > Aves > Pelecaniformes > Balaenicipitidae > Balaeniceps > Balaeniceps rex. Next base: position 14,392 of record VYZW01056394.1, on the reverse strand, counting down.
AGTTAGTTCTGTGGTAGTCCTGTATCTGTGGTTAATTTTATATTGCCATTTCAGCCAAGGCAGCCAGAGTTTCCATATAAGACAGTACGAATTCAGTGCAATGGCCAGCGCTGCTGCACCCAGCCCTGTTACGCACGGTGGTTCACCAAGGTGCCACATCCCATGGCGCGGCTCGCAGCCTGCCAGGCTACGCGGTGCCGATGCCAACCAGCACCTCCATAGCTAAATCTGCCCTGAAGTAAAACAAGGCCCCTTCCTCTGGGTCACCTGTAGCTAACAGTTAGCAGAAGAACAAGACAATCATCTTTTCCACCTTAATTAAGATAATTACTTTAAAAATAGTAAGGTAATTGGGAGCAAAATGTTACAAATTTTCAGAAACTTGTGATTCAAAGGCCTTTTTCTTTTTTAAAAGCTCCTCCTGTTCAAGTATGCTGTTTCTTCAATTGGAATTTTTCTATTCTCTCACAGTAGCATGTACAAATCCAAACATTATATATGTGACCATCACGTATAATCCTACTGTTTCATCAGGCAGGTAGTAGCATCAGAGAAGGAGCTGTAGATATGAAAAGGGAATTAAAAAGTAGCCTAAAATAAGTTGATGTTACAAATTCTTTTAAAGAAGAAATACATAGCTGAAGTCTACAATGAAATGTGAACTCAGGCGAGATTTCTTATGTTTGCATGGGTATCGGTTATAGGATTATGTAAAAAACCCTGTATACTGCTGTCCCTACAAAGAGCACAGGTTAGCCCACAAGGGCTCAGAGATCCCTCCATACGGATCTCATGGCAAGATAAGGACTTGATTTCCTTGTAGTTCAGAGAGGAAAAACAAAAAAACCAAAAAAAACCCCATCACCAACAAAAAAAACCCATCTAGCTTTTGGGGCATTCTACTCTTTTTAATATACACATGATTTAAAACTCTTGAATTTGTTACCGCACCGTAGTTCTAAATAGAATGTTTCTTAACTGCCACAGAGCACAGTTGGATTTAAACCATGGCTTTTTCAATGATACTGTTGTTTAATCCTTTACAGCTGCTTGTAGTCTATTACAAAAAGGCAAAACTTCTCACATCTAATTAACTTACTGTCTAATTCCAGCCCAGCAAATTATGCATCACCCTCATCTCATGCAAGTGAAATGCCAGATGACACGAGGAACTTCTGAAACACAGAATCTAGGACACCAGTTCCAAGGATGCGTTGGAGAACCCAGAAAGGTATTTTGCAAAATTAGCCTAGGTAAATATACAAAAGAGGAATGTCTGCACTCATTTCTTGTTATTGAAATCACTAGGAGGTTGCAGGTGCAAGCGTAGCTGGGCTGCAGCAATGGACATTTGTCTTTCTTTTATTTCCTCCTGTTGTTCATTTCACACATTCCTCTTTATGACTTCCTCCCTTCCAGAGGCTGATAACTAAAATAAGCTGAACATCTTCCATTGCTTCAGCTGCTTTCAAAATACTATCAGAAGCTTTCCGAACAGTGCCTCCAGACAGATGTTCCTCATGTCCCAGTGCCATTTTCTGGCACTCTAGTGGAGCACGTTGGGGTGACATTGAGTACATTTGCAAGTTCAGAACCAGCTGAACTGTTTTTTCCTGAAACAGCTGTTGTATCACCCGTAGAATTTAACAAGTACAAATTGGTTTATATAACTTATATACTTATTATACTTAGCTTTGTTTTGGCCTCATTAAAGACTTATTTATACCCACAGTGAGTGCGTCATTAGCCAATAACCTATGCACTTTACCCTACCTCCTTGACCAACAACGTGAAAGTGAAAATTTCTCTGACCTTGAAACAAGCTTTAGAATTTCTCTTACTCTAGAGTTTTGTTAAAAAAGTTTGTATTTTAAATAGTTTTTCCTTATAGTCCTCTCTCTCTTTTTAATACAAGTATTAAAACATTATTTTCTTTTTCCTGTTAACAATAGTTGTGCCTGCTTTGAAAGGCAGGAGGCTTCTTATGTTTCAGTCTTTGACTGAGCCAAGTATTCTAAAGCAGGCAAAGATTTAAACATCCTTTTACCTACAGATAAATAAGCAAATAAATAAAAGCTGAACCTCAAATTTCAAAGAATTGACCCTATAAAGAACTCATCAACAAATAAGATTACCCTAACCAAAGAAAAAAGCTTAATAATAAGCAATGCACTTACAGGCTTAGATTCTGTGGTGATACAAAATCTCTCAAATCTAACAGCAGTTTATATCTCTACAGAGATGTAGAATTTCTCAGATGTTAAAAAAACCAACCAAACAAAACCCCAGTTCTGCAGTTCTGGAGTAAGGCTTTGCAAGAGTTTAAGGAGCTGTTCGGAACAACACCATCATAAGCCAAATATCTATGGCTTTCAAAGACTGTTTGGGTTTTACAAATTACTAGTCAGCCTATTTGACCTGAATTTCCTAGGTTATTTGCAAGCATTTATGCAAAACTCTCACTGCATTCTGTAGACAGAAAGAAGAAAAATGGGACAAGAAGATGAGACAAGTTGGACATCATCATCATTTTAGAAATACATCACTCCTCTGACACATTTCTCCACTGTTTTATCGCTGTTTTTTTGGTCAATGTTTGTGCATTAACATTACTAAGAAAGCCCTACTGCTGATTCTCACTGCGATTTTAAATCAGCTTGTATAATGTCTGTTTACATAGATACATGTGCAAAACATTGCTGCCTGATTTGCCAAATGGTCTTCTATTAGCAAGCTCTTCCCGTGTGGAGGAAAAGGAGCACCTCCAACCTGCGCTGCGTCAGACAGGAGGCGAGGTTAAGTACTAAAGTAGTTTTTCTTTCTGGGTTTTTGTTTGTTTGTTTGTGGGTTTTTTTTTTCTTTTCATGTATTTTGTATGCATTTGTCACTTGATTTAGGAGACAGTTTATTTTCCAAAGTTATAAGGCACGTAATTGCTCATTAAATCTAATTACACAGATTCCAATTTTAAAGTTGATCCCTATGAAGAGAACGGAACATGGCCAGTATTGTCTGCTGGTTTCCTACATTGTGCGACAAAAATATAAGGAGTTTTGATCAAGTGTGTTAAAAGATTTCAAGGGTAAACTTTAGACCTTTCAGGCCAGAAGGGTGATGTTTCACAAAACAACAAATTCTAAGAGCAATCTTTAAAATACAAAGTCTTTGGAGACCTCAGCTCCAGCTGTTATCACAGACAGACTGAATTTGCTACCAGGGACCCATGTTAAAATTTTTCCTTTTCACTGTTCTCTGCAAGAAAAGGAAAAAAAGAAAAAAAAAAAAAAAAGGCTGACTTGCATACACTGCTCAGCCCTTGCTTGAAGAGAATTGGAATAATTCCTTTCCAATTTTTTTTTAATGCTCTTTATATGGCTGTACACAATTGCTAATCAAGGGATAAGTTAATTTTCATAAAAGCCCCAGGTAGAAGAAACAGCTATATTATTCCCATTGTATGGATGAGGCACAATAAGCATCAAGTAAACAGAAAGTCTGTTCATTTTAGATGCAGAACTTGAGAATGTAGGACCTCATTGTTTCCATAATAGTATTTTCTGTTATTAGCACTTTCTATTTTCAAGGCACAGCTCCCAGTGCACTACAAGGTGTCAGTGCTCAGTATTTCTGTAAATCAGACCCTGATATTAAGTTAGACAGCAACAAAATGAAAAACAGACAGTTAGTGACTATCTGTGAAACCCTTTTTTCCTTGTGTGACATAAGAGCTTTGTGGCAGAGGCCAGGACGTAACCAGTTCTCCAGCAAAGCATTCAGTTTCCTTACATCATACTTTCTTTTCCTCACAGTCCTCTGCATCATTCCCTTAACATTCTCCATCTCCTGTAACCAACAATTTGGGGGTAATGCAGAGAAGATACACCTGTGCGATACAACCTATTCCAAAGTAAACTTATCACGTCTCTTCAGGCAGCTTTGCAAATACGGATGTTAGCCATCCTGCCTATGGTTCCCATCAAAGTACCCACACCCTGCCTCTGATGGAAAAAGGAAGAGAGATCTCATGCTAGATTATTGTCATTGTTTTGATATGGAAGGTAGTTCAGTTCTCGAAAGGATGCCAGAAATAACAAGTTCATAAATGTACATGAAGTGAATCTTATGATTCTGAAAGTACCACCAGAAATTTCAAACATGCTTCAGAATAAAACTTAAAGATCTGCAATATGCCACCAGTCTAAGCAAAAATGACATCAATATAATCACCCATACTTTAGGGAGATACTATCGTTTTAGCTAATTAAGTCAAAATGTCAATGAAGACAAAGGAAATTGAACTTTTTTTCTGCAAGATTTCCAAATTCTCAGATGATGATTTCAAAAAATCAAATGCAATATCTAGCAGAATATTCAGCGTGGTTAAGGACAGAATGTTTAATATTCAAAGTAGAGAGATAATTTTCCATAAAAAGCTGGTTCACGTAAAAGACTAATCAAAATATTCATTTCCTGTTTGTAACTTAACTTGAGCCCACATCAGTTAAACTACAAAGCCATAAAATAGGCCTAGTGGTTAAGCAGCAATAAAATACTTAATGAGCCAAATGATACTTTCTAATGCCACTGCTCCCGATTTGCACTGGGGGGGAGGAGGGAACCAAACCCAAAACCACCCCCACCCACCCCCCGAAATAACTTGGATGAAATTCTCAGTTGAAATATTACTTTTCTGCCAGGAGAAAGAAGCTGTAGAGTTGTCTTATATAGTCTACTGGGTATTCAGGAAGAAGACAGACACACACAACACTGTTCCCTTGTCTTTCTGGGTGGGAGCTAGAGATAGCGAGGACAAGCTACAGTAAAAATCAGCTGGGGCAAATGATGCCGTGAAAAGCCGAAAATCAGAACTCATTAGAAAATTATTCTTTGAATTTCATATCTGTAGAATTGAGATGTGAGGATGGACCTAGTAATTCTAAACTAGAATACAGAAATGCAAACTACTTGATTCCCAAAAGCCGTGCCTCAGTAACAGTGGTAGATCTACCTATGGAGAATACCTACATACGGGGGAAGGTTTTCCAGGAGCACTGCACTTAAAATATTGTTCCCTAGTTGTGAGCTCTCGGATAACATCAAAGTAGTACCAGAACAAGAAGTGAACTTTTTCTATTCCTGGCTTAGCTCTCCATAATAAAAGGTTTAGAAGGCACCTAAAGCCAGTCTTCACCTGCCGCTCTCTAATTAACAGCAAAAAGCATACAAAAAAGCCCTTGGAACACACATACAGGAGGCACAATGTACTATATCTGAGATACTATTAAAATAACAAAGACAAAACCCGATGAGATTTTCTCTATATTGGAAGAGATGTCTTTTGTCAGTATTGGAGACTATTTTAAAAAAATAGAGCTTTTCAGCTTTTCATTACTGGTTTGAGGTTTTGCCAACTCGAGTCTGCACCATCTCATTTTTGAAATAGGACCTGGAATGACCACTGGGAGTAAGGTCTGCAAAAAGAGCTAATTGTCTAATTTATCTATAGAAGCCTTTCAGGAGACCAAAAAATAATAATAGTACTACATATTAAAACATCTCATTTGATTATCTCTAGTCCACAGGTTTTTAAGGGGGGAATGCTGTCACAAGTAACCCAAGGACCTGGAGCAATGACCTAAGATTCTAAACACCTTTGAAGTTTGAATTTCCGGAATGATCAAATCCCACTGGAAACTGGAATCAAGTTATTGGTTCGGCCTTCTTAAGCAAACCCGTTGTGCAGGTCTTGAAAAGCAGCTTTTACTTTCACCACATTAAAAAAACACCACCTGATTATCTACCTAAGAGATTCCCTTATGTTCCCGATTATGGCAACTCCGTGCCACAGGGCAGGGATGGATTAGTTCAGCATGAGATAATTCCACAGTCATAATGGCTAAAGAGCACACTACAGAGACACCCATGGGAATTTACTGGTTCAGGTTGGTCTAAGCTAAGAGGTTATTGGCTTACATTTCATTACAACCAACAGTTATGCCAGAGAATATCTTTATGGAGAATTTGTGTTGATGGTTTTCCCAAACTGATCATGAGGAAGAGGTCAAATTATTCTCCTTCAACGTTTACACTGCATTTGGCACCATCCAATTTTGGCTCATGTACAAATATGAGGCTATTCTTTAGTGCAACCTCCAGGAGCAAGAAAAACTCTCTGTTCCTTTTGCATGACTCTGGAAATGAGAAAGGAAGTTTTCTCAGAGGATGTAGGTCATAACTATGTCCCCTACCATCTGGTCCTTGAAACCCAGTAAAGGATATATTGCATTCCAGCAACCTCCATTGACAGACAGTCCCTCAAGGATTGAAACTAACTGGTGAAGTTTAGAACAACCTCCAAACTTCTCTAAGGACCACTAGAGCTACAGAAGTCTTATATTGGCTGGCTCAGTAGGAAGCTATAACCATCTCCTTCATCTGCTTCCCCTTTTACTGCAGCTAATCTGTACGTATTTGCATTCAGAAACCATTCATACCTGAAACTCGACTATTTTTTTATGTAATCCTCTTAATCAGTGACAGAGCATTTATATATTTAATTCTAGACTATATTTGATGGTGGTTAATACTTTAATTAGCTATTTACACACAGTAAAAATTACAGAAGTAATTAAGGATATTCAGATTAATTAAAAGCATTAGGCAGTATTAAATGTGAGAGAACAGATTTTAATTAAATCTTTCAAGTATTTTTTTTATAATCTCTTCTGTTGAGAAATAAACTATAGTAACACAATTATATCTGAATCAGATAGCTTTGCACTATCATCACCATAATGTTTAAAAAAAAAAAAGCCAAAAGCAGTGCATGGACTTATTCTTTACTATTTATTAAAAATCCTATCCATACAGATTAACTTTCTTTTCTGTCCACATATTTGTTTTACCAGTACTGATACAGAATGACTGGTAGTAAACTGATTTGACTGAAATGCTGTCTTAGTCTCACTGTAGCTTATTTGCACTCTTCTAAAACATTTGAGAGAGATACCTTTTAAGCCTGTCCGAAAAATACTATTCAGACAAAGATCCCTCCTTTATCTACTGAGCATCATCCAGAGGACTGTAGATACCCCTGTGGATTCCAGCATCACTGTTCAGACACTTTTTAGTAGGCAAATCATGCCATCGTGAATGTGTTACTGGGTGTATGGGCCCCAAGCTTATGTTTGTGGATGGGGCGGTACAGAGCCACACTGGGCGGCAATTGCACTTTGCCAGCTGCTGTCTGGGGAACCAGTAGCACGGTGCTCTGCTGCCCAGCGCAGACCTGCCAAGGCTGCCAGCCTTCGCCTACACTGAATCATCACTTATGGGCTGGGAGAAAAAAAAAAAAAAAAAAAAAAAAAAAAAGAAAATCACATGAAGCACATGGGAAGACCGAGGTGAAATATCAGCTTTGTGATTATCTACACGTACAGACTGCGTCCCAAAGCATGAAACCTGCTTAGTAACGGTGGACGGAAATAACCAAGAGGAAAAAGCAACAGGCTAAGACTTGGATCCCAGAATAAGAAAAGCAAAAGACTTGCAGATACCAGAAGGCCTGGCATCATGGTTGGCAAACGCCACTCCACCAACATAATTGCCCTGCAGTTTCCTTGGTTAAATTACCAGGAATAATATAGTCTATAATATTATAGAGCAAGTATCACAAGGTCATTCAGGTCAAGCAGTTTAGGATGTTGGAGCATACAGAGAAGCAAACGGCACAACTATTTACATTCAGACTATCAATAAGATGTGTGTTACTAAGTCATACAGCTCTTTCAAAATATCACGATGAAAGCTAAAAGGCTTTTATATTTAGTGTTCCTGCTGTACATATGCAAGACAGAGTAAGGTATTTAAGTTCTTTTACTCACAAACGAATCATCTGCATGAATGCCGGTGCTGTTTGTTCCATTCCCCTATGTTCCAGAATGCTATTTTGTCCTACTTTTGTGTGTATACAAAATTAGAATTGTAACTTGCATCAATTTTAATCTTTAAATTGGTTTTATTTACAACCTCTAAACTTCCTTGATTATTTCTAGTAACATTTGCATCAACGTTTGCTTAAATTATTCATGACATTTCAGTTATATCATTGGGCGCTTCAAAGTAAAACTCAAAGTAACTTTTCTTTCCTGAGAACAAAGATATACTTTCCTTGCTCTCAAGCAGAAATTCATAGGAAGATGAAAGACATGTCAAGAATTGTTAATAAACAAATTTGTGGAGTAAATTATAAACAGAAATATGAAAATATTCCCAGTAGAAATAGAAAACTATCTCTAAAAATGCCTCCAAACACCAATTAAGTCTATCCAATTAGGATAATATTTGATTTATCTAGGTCAGGACTCAAGAAATTTTTTGCTGCCTAAGTAGCATCTGAATGACACGCTCCTCCCTGCGTGGGACATGCCACTGGAGAAAGTCGCACTGCCATGAGCCAGACCCAGAGGAGGAAAGAGCCACTTGGAGACCCGCTGTGTGCTGCAGAGTAGCTGCTGGTGCCAGATGGAGCCTACCCCCAACACACAAAGGGGTGCTGCTTTGGGCTGCGGTGTTGCCCTCATCTGCTCCAGCCTTGGGGCTCAGGCCTGAGGGATCTGGGTCAACAAAGCAGGAGATGGGGCAAGTGCAGGGACTGCAACCTCTTTTATGTCCCTGCCTATCTTTCTCCCCACCCCACCCCAACAGAGACACTCTTTTCCTTCAATATATGTAAAGCAAATGAAACTATATAAAAGCACATAACAGCAGCATTTGCATGCACTTCTGCTTTTTTAAAGATGAGAAATTGGAATTGTAATTCTTCACGCTTAAACTGCTAGAAAATGTAAAGCAGGTTTCAGAACCCCGCAGATTTCATTCACCAGAATCTTATTTTCATGTTCTGACATTGGGACAAACATTGTATTTGTATAACACAACGGAAGAGCGAGACATAATGAAACTTCTGATTCAAAGCCTTCAATTAATACTCTAAATCAAAAGCTTTTCTTCTTTCAGTAAATACATATAATGACAGTTTTTGGTGAATGTAAGCAATGATATTTATGAATGAAATGCAACTTCACAGTAAATAAATCAACTATTCAATTTAACATTATGAAATTGGTGGTAACATTCATTTCATAGGACTGAGGTGAATTATTCCTTAAAAAACCCCAATACAAGAAAAGCAAAGACTTATTTTTGATAGTAATTTAACTTCCTCAGAAGTTTTCCTCAAGTGCGTGATTAAACATATTTATGTTTTCACAACACATCTATGATTTCACACCAAATCATGTGAAATGTGAAGTTTCATATGGCTTTTGAATCACAACCAAGTGGAAATGTGTAAAAGACTGCCAATATTTGCCTGAAACACCACATTGTGACAATAGCACTTGACCCCGATATGCAAGTGATAAACAGGTCACAACCACTTACTGAAATAGGTGGGTTTTTATTTCACCAGGAGAAAATAGAAAAATGTGGTTAAAAAACAAATTTGGATTGAACAGCCTTCCCTGACGAATGATTTCACTGAAGGGTAGGAAAAAAGGCAATGGTAAACTATATTTCCCTTATCATCAGCTTTTGCATTAGAAAGCTAAGCAGCAGCAGGTTAAAATTAAAGTTCTGATCAAAAAAAAAAATGGTTTGCTTTCAGGATTGCCTCATACCCCTTATTTCTCCTGTATTGAGCCACCCTAAGAGGTAGTCTCTCACAAACACAGAAGATCAAGAGTGAAGGATAACCCAAGGGACTGGTGGCATGACCCAAACACCAGCCGTATAGGACACTGCAGACAAGAGGCATGCTAACTGCAAGTCTGATAAAGGACCTCTGTACCAGGTCCAAACCTATTTCTTTAGTTCAGCCAAAGACTTCAGAAGTTCTGCAAGAGAAGACTTTAAGGGAACAGAAGGCAAGACAGACAAAGGATTACAGTCAGACATTTTTGCTTTTACATTTCTTGTTTGCCATCTTTAAACTTACTGAGGGAAGAGAAGAATCATCACGAAGGGAATAGTATTTTTAATGATATTTCCATTAGCCAAAGTGTGAATGATGTTGTCATCTGCCACATTGACAAAAGTGGGTGAAAGCCTTAGAAATAAAATTCACATTTTAAAATCTACAAAAAATTACTTTCTTTATGGCAATGGAAACAAGGAAGGGATGCAGTGAAAACTTGTGTTAAGTTGTTAAAATTATTCCAGCTTAAAGAGATATTGAATCTTGGCAGGTGTACATAGATATCTTCAAAAATAACTATTATTCTATGCTAAAGATGTTGAAGAAATGGCCTGAAAAAAAATAGAGAGACATCTGCTAGGCATTATCTGAATAGAAATATATGACTAATGATGTAAAGCTAAGGCGACAGATGGTCCACACTTCACAAGCTAGCCTGAGACGTAGAATGAGCTCAAGCAGTTCTTCAGGCCTAGATTGGTCGAATGGCACAGTAGGAAGATATTTGCATTTGCTTGAAATGTTTTGGTAATATTTTCTTTACAAATCTCCTGTATTTTCTTATAGTAGTGGCTGTCATCCTAACACTTTTATTTGATCCCAATATAATGAGAAGATGCCAAAGAAATATTAAAAGGCTACAATATACCCAAAGGAAAAAGGTGAGATGGGGAACAAATTTAGTTCTTAAACTACACCTCATGGGAGTGAAAACGTCTGATATAGGCAAACTAGCAAATGAGAAATGTATGTGGGAAAAATAAAGTTTGGACTTCAAAATGTAGAGAGCGAGAGAATTTTAAAAAGCATTATATTAACATTTCTTTCTTAAGACGCTGTTCAAGCACACTGTTCCAATCTTGAAGATCAGTAAATTAAAATTTACTTGAATAAGCATGCTCTTGTAGCTACATTAGAGACTTACTCACAAGGTGACATATAACTTCAGAGATGAAAACTGCCAACCTAGTTAAATTTTATTAAGGCAGTCACATTCTTTAGATATGATCACACTGCAAGCATTGCCAATTAAAATTAGATCATTTGACCTTCATCGGGGAAAAAAACCCCTTCATCTAGCTAAAAAAAATATTAAAAAATATTAAGATATCTACACACAGAAGGAAGACAAAGGCTTATTTCTACTTCATAGTTCAAATAGCCATTACTCTTTGTACTCTTCAAGAGCTTGAACCAAAATTTAAAAAGTTGGGAAGGTCTGCCAAAGCAATTAATGGGAAGGGAAGCACTACCTTGTCTAAAACCAAAGATTTTCTCATGGCCTGCAAATAAGCGAGAGTTGAGGTTCAGTTTTCACCAACAAAAAGTTAAAATTTATCCACATTAGTATTTGGGATATCACATTTATTTTCCAGTTTCAGCTTTTGCAGTAAATTGTGTTTGCAGATCGTGCTGTATGGCAGCCACAAGAGCAGGCCCCAAGAAATAACCATTTGATTTCAGATCTTTTGTTCCTCATCTCTGGCTTGTGTGAAAAGGATAAAAGACATGCAAGAGAAAATGCTGCAAACACTTAGTTGTCATAATTTCAGAGCTAAAACTAAACATCTTATAACAACTTCTTATGACAAAGAGCTACATTAAGTGGAATATTATTCTGGAAGCATGCAGGGCTGTCAGCACTGTTTCTGGGTACATGGGTAGAGACGAGACCTCACAGTCACTCATACTGACTAAGCTTTAGTGACATATATTGAATGACTAGTTCTTCTCTTTTCCTCTGTAATGTTTTAGTACCTATCTTCTTTCTGCTGCACTAAAAGGACTTTATTATAAAGCTGAGAAACCATTTCTTTTGTTGTCAAGATAAATATTGACCAAATCAGCAAAATAAAAGCCTTGGGTTTTCAGACATATCAATTTGACTCTAGTTGCGCTGTATTAGGCACTGTACGAACATATATATTAGGATGCCTCTTCTTTTCATATATTCACAAAATAACTCACTAGGCATTTGACACAATCTGTACTAATAACATCAATATTTCAGCTATTTTTAAGGATGCTTCCTAGAGAAAAAGTAGAGTACTGAACAACAGCAGCAAATGACCTTTGATATGCACATGTATATATTTATATACTACTAGCCATCAAGACAAGAAAGCTGATCTTGCATCAAAAGCATTCCCAGACAGTTTTGCAGAAAAAAACCCAAACAAACCTCTTACTCCTTCACTGCACCCTTTCTCCAGTTACAAGTAAATAAATAAAAAGAACACAGCAATGAGTTAATGGCCATTTATCTGAAACAAGGAAGAAGAAAAAAAAGAGAAGAAAAAAATAGTCTTTTTTTTCCTCTCCCTCTCATGATTCACATTCTTGGCTTTACAAACTTGGCTCTGCTTCTGATGACATATGATGCAGCTGTAAATAGTAGTCCTTGTTATCAGGACTGGTCCATATCAGCTCTATTTAATAAAGCAAGAGTTGTGTTACTTTCTGTTTCTCCGATTTGCACATTTTCTTCCTCCCCAGAGAGCTCTTGGGTGTGATGCTTTCTTTACCTGGAATCGCTCCAGAGTAGTCGCCTACCATTTGTTCAGCATCTGGTTTTGAGCCGGCCCCAAGGTGGTTAGGTGGTAGGACTAAGAAGTACCACCAAGCTCCAATAACTCCACTCTAATTAATTAGGGACCTTGGGGCACAAAGGGGATGCTTTACTTTTAACATTTTTATTGAAACATCTGCCCTCTCAGCTAGTTGTCTTATAGGAAATCCTGGGCTAACTGTACCCTTTCAGCCGCCAGAACTGACATTTCAGCTTCTCATTAGGGACTGTTAAGGGTCTGTTCATGTGCCATGGTTTTGAGGGAATTTTTACTGCGCTTTCTGTGATAAAACATTTGACAGTGCTAAGGCACACTGAAGTTATGATTCAAATAAGGATGTTCATCAGAATTGCTAGAAACCTTAAAAAGCAGCTTGTGAAATGCTTGCGAAAGCAGCTTGTGAACATGGTGAAAAAGTGAGATATAGGAAAAAACAAATAAAGCAAGGGTGAGTGAATCATAAATGACGAACGCTCAGAGGGATGCAGCTCACCAGGTCATGGTAGCCTATACTATGTACCTTTATTCTTCAGGTAAATAACTAACTATGGCCTCATTGATTTACTGTCATGAAGGCATTGTCTTTGACCGCATGATAAAATACAGAGGAGAAAAATCTACTTTTTCCAGAAAGAAAAAAGAAAGGCTAATCCTAAAGTTTCTGAAATAGTTAAAGACTGAAAGCCCTCTGGAAACCCTTAAGTGCTGTTCTTATGCCCTTACCCACCTCACACACAGTAAAGAAAGAGAAGCATATTGCACTAAAGTTAACTGGTTATGTTTTTTAAATCCTCAGTGTAGACTAAAACTAGAAACAGAAGCAAAACCTGCACAGTTGTTGCTGCCTTGGTAGTGGAAATACAACCACAAAACACTCCCTCGAGCCCCTCATTCGTACCCCAAAGCCTGATGTGACACAGTCTTTGCTGCCATTGCTACGGCCCCCACTCCTCTGCCACTTCTTTTGCCCTCCTGTCAAAAGCCTTTTACTCAAAGATTCTTTCTAAATAAAGAACTCCTCTATTGGTCTGGACAAAGGTCCCTTTCAGACCCTTGTAGGATACGCTTTAGAGGCTGACAGGCTTTTTCCTGCACCTGGAAGGTTTTATCCCTGCTTTTACTTTCATCTCTTTCATGACAGCAGCTTCCCCAAACAGAAGTGACAGTGCACTGGTATGATTTTGCTCTCTTCACAATATTCATAATACGAGGACAATACTTGGGTACAGCTACCTTCTCAAAATTCATGTCTAAATGCCTGTGTTACAAACAACGGCTTCTGTTCCCACAGCTACAAGGCCAGAAAACCCCTTACATGTTCTCACTCACTGCCTAGAGAGGACTACTTGGGTTCTAAAGACTACACTCCCAGAAGTACTGATGCTTCTTAACCAACAAACACCTGTGCCATTTATCTTTAAGTGATTATGCCAAAAGAGTTTGGGCTGTACTGGTGGTGTTACTGCACTTCTGTATCTTTGGAAGTAATTGGGTAACTTGCACTAGGATCCACTGTCACATGACAAACTTTCCTGGTCCAAAGATACCTTCCACAGCCCACCTTATTGTGGCAAAGTATTAATGCAGAAATTTTCTACTTACAAAATAAACATGTTATTTAACTTAAAAAAACCCCCTTACCTAACAAGTAATGAAAAACAAATAGCATTAATAACTTGGTCAATGAATTGTCACTTTCGGTTCTTACCATAATACAAACCAGTAAATGAAAATCTGGTGGAAAAAACAAAGTACCATGCATTAGAAACACTCATTCTTACAAACATCTATAGCTTAGGAATGACAGCGTCCCTATTAACATCCTATCTATTTAATCCCGTGACTT
>VYZW01056389.1:14684-34716 GCA_013401315.1 Balaeniceps rex | reverse complement strand
TGCTTCCAGCTTCACCTTCACTTGCACTGAAGCCAGCTCCAACATTGCTACAAATGCTGCACAGGTATCTCTCTCAGGAAATCCTACGCCTAAGATTTTCAGAAAGATCTGACTTACAAGTTTATGCCCAATGCAAATGGGTGAAACCTGCCCTCCCAGCTCAAGCAGGGCNGTGCAATAACAATCACATACGTTTTCTGTACTAGGTTCAGCCTTATACACAAAACCTTTTCAACACAGTTCTTTTAATATCCCTGTGCCTACACAATTCCAGTGCAATCCAACAGAGTGGGCTGGCCAACTCACAACTGGTGGCTGTTGATTTTTTTGTTTGTTTATTTGCAGATCATCAAGAGCATGTGAAGAGTGGGTATGTGTGAAAAGAACTGCAGACTGAGCAGCTTAAAATTGGATTGCTTGAGCAAAAAACACTCTTTTCCTGTTGAAAATTATTCAGGACTGAATCCTGACCTCAAGGTAAAGCAGAGAAAACTGAATTTGAAGAGGAGGGGATCTTCAGCTGGTTACAGGAGCAGGTTCTCCTTTCCCAAGCCAAAGGGCATCAAAAACATTGTTCTGCACTGCAGCCCTATAGCTGTTGGGGTATCCTTTGTGTCTGCATTATCTGTAGTCAGTCTGATACCCACTTGCTTAATTTCTTGCCCACCCTCTATTTCACCAAACGTGATAAGGACTGTACTGAAGCACAGCTCTGCAGGAAACACTGCAAGCCATCTATCAGGGAAACATCTCTAAAGTTGACAGCCCCATGCAGCTGATCTGGTCTAGTTCTGCTGGCTTCTGCAAGCCTGGGGATTTGAAAGCTTCTCATCTAATGCTTACCTGGAATAATGTGTGGTTAGAGAAGCACTGTGGCTTGGAAAGAAAAACTGTAAAGATTTTAAATGCTCTTTCTTCCCAGCAAAGGCCTGTACTAGCTTTGCAGTGAATAATAATTATGGTATCTCAGAGAACAATTACAAGCAAAGAATCTCGAAACTGAAACAAGAGGGCATTTTTGGTTTAGAAGTCCTGACCAGCCTCAGTGGGCTTCACCTCGATTGACAGGTGAAACACAGTGTGGAGACCCCACTGGGCACAAGGTGAAAACTCTGAACATCTCCTATCCACTCTATAGGCAATAGAGCAAGCCAGAAGCTATTGTGGAGGAAGAGCTGGAGAATGTGTGCCAGAAGACTGGCAGTTTCAGTCCAGCCCTGAAGCTCAGCTGTCTCAGGCCAGCCACTCTGGTGACATGGTGAAGAACTTAGTCCCACAGTACCACAGCGAACAAGGTCAAGTTGTTCCCCACCTCTCCTCCAGCGAGTCCTGGAGCTAGAGCTAAGGCAGCCTCTTTAGTGCAAGTGCAAAGATTTACAGTGTGGACAGTGGGTGAGGCTTGAAAGTTTGCATTGACTACAATTAACTGAGTGCCTGAGGGACTCTGTCTCAGTGAGAGCATGTTAATACAATTCTAAAGTGCAGGAGTGTTCTAACAGTGCTCTTTAATGAGGTTGAGATGACCTATCACAAAATGTGAGATGACTGTGGATAAATGGTCCATATGCTGAATACCAAGGCATTTAATGAAAAATTTCCCGTAATAGAAAAATTTTCCATGCTCAATATTTTTCATTGACTACTTTTTTACAATTGTACCCATTTAATCACAATCATCATTAAGTTATTTTCTATGTAACATCAACTGAAAATCATTTATTTCCTGCTCCAGACAGCAATTAATGCCAATTATTTTACACAGCACCATGGATTGCCACAGATTTTTCAATTTTCCACTCAGGTTCTCTATATAATTTTTATTTTTTATTTTAGTTTCATAATTTTCAACTATTTGAAACAAGAGGCCAAAGTAGCGATTTTGTCTTTTTGGGCAAAAGATAATTGAAAAGGCCCAACTATTAGAGCAGCAGGAACTACATAAACAAAAGAATAAGAAGGATGCACCATTGTCTCTCTGATTTTGATTTTAACTTAGGGAATGTCAATATTCATAACAGAAAATCCAAGACAGGGCTGTATTATACTGAAATGGGCATGTGGCTTTTTTATGCTACAAATACAAGCTTCTTACATTGTATTCTTCCTGTGACGGGGTCCGAGATCTGAGACCCCAGGACTGCTCTCTCTCTTGATGGTAGTAAATGCTACACCTTGAAGATTGCTTGACTGCAGGATCAAGGTCAGAGCTCTGATATGCACTGAAGACAGGATCCAAGGAGAGATTCCAGAAAGAGTTAATCCTTTGCTTTGACCTAGCTCTGGTCTAACTTGCTCAAGGTTGAAGAAGGACTAACACCATCTGAAAATTTTCTGAATGTTTACTCTTTTTCAATAAAATGGATTCCATTTTTACAGTTAATGGAAAGGAACTTCTGGTTTTTTGAACATTAACAAATGCTAGGTTTTCATTTTGCTGATGAAAATGAAGACATCTCCATTTTTTTATCAACTTTTTAGAGAAAAAAGTATTTTCCTAGTTTCCTGCCGATGGATTTTGCGAATTCCTTTTCACGACGGTTAGTGGTTGCTGACACTTTACAACCATTAGCTCTACCCTGATCTACTGTTGCCTCCTCTAAGTCTGCCAGACTTACACAAGGACCAGAAGAAAATACTCCAGACAATGTCTTATGCAGCAGGGCCTTTGAACTGAACACCTTCTCCCTAATCCTCATATTGCTTACAGAATTTCACCCTCAGTCACTAAAATAATAGAAAATCTTCCTTCAGAAAGTTTTTTTTAATCAAACTAAATGATAGACCCATTTTTTATTCTTGTGGCTAAAGTCCAAAAACACACATTCTGTCATGGTGTTGAATTTAGCTTTTTTGTGATAAAGCTCTTTGAGCTTCTTTTCAAATAAACATGTACAGCTTTAAATGAATAAATCATGCAAATACATGTTAATGTATACATAAATTAACACAACATAATAAGGAAAACGAAGAAACAAGATTACAAATTTTCTGCACCTCCAAAATATGAGAGTGATATTTGCTTTAGAAAGAACAAACTCATTTAGAGGAAAAGCTTATATAGATCCAAACAAACCCAAATCACCAATGAAAGCTAATTTTATGTTCAGCAAAGAAGGAAGATGTGCTTCCCACTACAATAGACAAAATCCAATTAAATTAGGCAAACGTAAAAACACAGAAACAAAATTTAATTTTGTAAATAAAATCCCAGAGTTGAATTCTGTTGTCCATTCCATGCTCATAACCCTCACAAAATGAGTTAGAGATTCTGGGGAACAGTATTTAGTGTGTATGAAGAATGGGGGCAGTCGACAGGAGAATCTGCCTCAAAGATTCAAGTTTTCAGATAGACTTTTCATGCAAAGTATGTATTTTCTTTTCCCTGTCTCACTATTTCCGTTTCTTTTTTTCAACCTTGAATGTTTTTCAATTAAGACAAAAAAATAGCATTTGGGGAATACTGCTCAAGAGACATCATCTCAACATGCATGCTTCATACATATGCCCTATGCAATGGGATGAATTTTGCAAAGCCCTCCCCCTTTGCCTACCTCTGTTCCCACTAAAGTAAAGGACACATTTCAGCAGATACAGAATTATTCATTGCTGAGTGTTTTTGAAAATCCTGCAAAATCCTGTCCCATACTTTCTGTTACCACTCTTACCAACAAGCTGCTGTTACTACGACGTCATAAATCTGTGGTTTGTGAGGTTACAAAGAACTTCTCTCATCATCTAACAGCCGCAGATAGTAGTTTTCTAAGGTAAACCCAAACTCCAGCACAATACTGCCCAGTTTTAAAGAAAAACATCTCCTGATAGATAGTCTATAATGCTGCTTACTACCACATATTCAGGGGTTAGTTTATTAGCATCAAGCATATATTGACAAATGATATTCAGTTAGCAAAGACCTGGTTTCTGCTGAATTCTGCTTTCTGTTCACAAGAATCAAACAGTGTAATAAAGACACCTCAAAGCTCAGAAATATTCAACAGAAACATTTGCTTAAATCAGCTGTCTTTCACCCTGAACAACCTTCTTGACAAGAGCAGAAAATTCAGCCTAAGACTCCCAGATAGTGATTTGAAGATGGAAGGTTTTATCATAGGCAAGCAGAGTATAAAGTAAGGACACCTATCTGATGCATCTCATCTGTCTAATGCATTTGCCAGACCCTTATCACTGCACCTAGATGCCACAACTGACTCCATTTACTAGTCAGTTTTGATACATGGACTCATAACATGATTCTCCATATTACCACTTTAAATATCTGACTGCTTATCTGGAATGACAGCCCTGTTAGAACCAATTCATTCTTCACAGTGTCCTGGACCTTGGCCCTTTACTTAAGTTAGACTGAAGGAGACCAGATTTTTGTTTGCAGCAGTCTTATGCCCACTGGTACACTGCCCCTGTCGATGTGCCAGCCTTTACATAGATGCACATTGTTGTCTTAGGATTCAATTCAGCATCCAAATACAGTAAGTCGCAAAACTCTTACTATATGAAATGCTAGTTGTTCAGATTCTGGTCTCTTCACACAGTGGTTAAAAAACAAGCACAGACAAGAACATCCTACTGCTCTGTCCTCCAAATCACCCAGCTTCCAACCATTCCTTCTGGTGTCCAAGGCTAATATTGACATGTCAGAAATGTTAAGATATATTTCTTCTTCAGTATAAAGAATATGCAATTTCCTGACAGACTTCAGTACTGAACTGTCAACAAAAATATCAGTACAATAAAGCTGCAAAGTTAACAACCCATTCTGTGATTTCTGGAGATGTCAGTAGTTATTATAAATTACTTTCCAGTTAATTACCTGTTTTGAAAATTAAGGAGATTGGGGGTTCACAGCTGCTCCAATAAGTAGCTTCAGTGCCCGCCTCATCCCATTGAGTATGATAAATAATATATTCTCTACCACCCAGACTGCCAGACAGTGGCTGTGTCAAACTCCTCAGAGAGCACACTTTGTCTGCCATGTGTTATAGGCAACATTTATGACAAAAGTAGAAATTAGATGGTGGTTAATCTTGCTTCTCTGTGTCCCATGTGGGGCACAAGCACAGTTGTAGTGTGGCTTGCTGGATGACAGTCAGAAAAAATTATCTCAGCAAACTGTGTGTACATCAGGATACAGCACAAAGAATGGGCTTAGGAAATTATTTCTGGTGAATTGGGCAATGAGGTAGTCTCTTAAAAGAGAAACAAGGTGACGGAAGAGCAAATTTTATTTCCCCTTGGAAAAAAAGGCAAGCTTTACATTACAGTTAGATCACAGTAAAAAAGAATGAAATCATACTGCTCTGGGGTTTTTAATTTGCTTCTTATTGCTGTTTAGACTATTTAGCTTGCAGATCATAATAAACTCTGTTATAATGACAGCACCAGAAGATGGATCCAGCTTATAAAAATACTACTAAAGTAATAGCAGTAAGTTCTGCATTGTAGTTCCTGTGAAATGCAAAAGGAATTATCCTCATTCCACTTACATAGGTATAAAGAAGTTAAATTCGATAGTCACAGAAGACTGACGAATTAAGGCAAGTGAGATCAGAACTGGACTTACATGTAGGCTGTCATCACTCGGTAACAACACAGGACACAAATCAAAGTTTTGCCTGAATAGAAACTCTGAGGTAGTCCCCAGTAAGCCTTATCTGCTTCTAAATGAGATTTGATTCAGCTCACAAAGTAACTTAAAGTCAACCCCCAGCTGTGATTTCCCTCTGAACACATTTTTAAATATATAATTATAGCACAAAGATCATGAGAGGTAGCATGAGTTAAAAGAATCATAATCTTCTAAAGAAACTTGCTGGCTAGAGTTACAGATTCCTTATATCAAAGCTCAAGGAGAGGTATTGCTGGTATCACTTCATTCCTCAACATCTCCTGTCTAATATACCTCACGCCAAAAAACAGTACCATTCATGACTAGTGATGTCATTTATCATTTAGACTCCTGCTTCCAACAAAACCCAGTGTTTGTATCAAGGAATTGGGAGCTGTGGCTACACTTCATATTGGAACTGTCCAAACTTCTATGTTTCTGTCCAAGGTTGTTGCATTTTACTCAAGCAAATAAACAAATTGACGGATCTGAACACCATGAGGAGCATTCTGTGCATAACATGTTGTCGTGGTTTAGCTCCAGTCGGCAACTGAGCACCACGCAGCCGCTCATTCACCCTCCCCCTCCCCGGTGGGATGGAAGAGCAAAAGAAAACTCATGGGTTGAGATAAAAACAGTTTAATAATTGAAATAAAATAACAATAATAATGATAGGAATAAAATTACAATGAAAAGGAGAACGAGAGAGAGAGAAACAAAATCCAGGTGAAAAAAAAAAAGGTGATACAACCGCTCACCACCCGCCGACCGACGCCCAGCCAGTCCCCGAGCAGCGATCGCTGCCCCCCGGCCAACTCCCCCCAGTTTATACACTGAGCATGACGTCATATGGTATGGAATAGCCCTTTGGTCAGTTTGGATCAACTATCTTGGCTGTGCCCCCTCCCAGTTTCTCGCGCACCTGGCAGAGCATGGGAAGCTGAAAAAGAAAGTCCTTGACTAGTCTAAGCACTACTTGGCAACAACTAAACCATCAGTGTGTTATCAGCATTCTTCTTACACTAAATCCAAAACACAGCACTATGCCAGCTACTAGGGAGAAAAATTAACTCTCTCCCAGCTGAAACCAGGACACATGTATAAGACTGAATTAGGTGTACAATAATGCATGGGCTGAGAGGTGTTAACTCCTCTTGGGAGTTTCTGAGAACTCCTGGGAATTCTTTCAGGAGCAGGAGAATTTTCACTTTACTTTGATGAATCTTTTATTTCTTCCCCGATTTTTAATGAAATGCAGGAACTTTAACTCCTAAAAGTTGATAACAGCTGGCATCCTTTTGCTTTCACGCTTCGCATTTTTTCATTCTTAAGAGCCTTGCCAATCTTGTTTTGACCCTTCAACTCTATAGTTCCTTCTGTCTGTTGATGCAGTGACTGGTTTACTACCACAGAAGAATAGTCATATAAGAGATCACTTGCCGTATAATAAACTTTAAAACTTCACATTTCTTTCCAGTTCTGTATAGAATACAGTTATTCCCCAAACATACAACTTCATATTGGCTAGGCTGGAATAAACAAACCAGCCTCCTGCATTCTCCTCTGAAGATTTTCAAAGGCTCTCCAATGCTCGAATCAAGAATCACATTGATTTTCAGTAAATCCTTTCTCCTAATTCCTCTAAAGCATTTCAGAAAACCTCCTGCCACAAGCCTCAGAGAACATATGTAGTGCAGTCTTAGGGACATGAAATTGGAGGTGATGTTAAAAAATTTTAATATTTGTTATACCAACAGCATGCTGACTTAAATACCCAACATAAATGCTCCGTAGAAAGATACAGGGTTACAGGGCTATAGCTTTACTAAAATCGCCTGCTTATTATCATGAAATCTCTTGATACATTTTCATTAGGTAGAGCTATCTTTGCCTTCACTGGAAAGATCCAGAAATCATAAAATTTTTTTCTTTAATTTCACAATACAAGGCCTTTAGCTAGGATGACAATTTTGGTCTGTAAGACTGTAAATATTTGTCTATTCAAAGGCAGCATTTATCTTACAAAGGCACACATACCAGTTTTGCCTCTGACAAGTTCCTTGTTTATTTATTACTCTAATAACAAATAGACTGTCATCCCTGCTGGGCCTCAAAGATGAACTAAATCTGCTGACACAACTGATTGGGAGCGGCTGCAAATTATTTTATTAAAAACTGTGCAATAGCAGATTCATGGTGGGGAGAATGTTTAAATCATAATTCTGTTAATGGCTTATATATTCCATAGTAACAACATTCAAAGAAACTAGAAACACTTTTGTAACCCTCATGTTTATACTGCAGCATTTGATTTTCATTTTGTCCAAACAGGAGAGAAGCAGTGAAGGGGAGACAGATTTCTTTTGTGTTGAGTGCTCTGTGTGCACACACACCAAGAGCCAAGCACAGCATCTTAATTAGATGGGTCCAGAGGCTCCAACAGACAGGGGAGAGTGACAGTCACTGGACATGCTTGATAGCTCTCTCTAAAGCAGTGCAGAGACTTTCTGGGAAAAGCAAGACAGATCCATACATCTCCGATTTTGGAGAGCTGAGCCAACCAGAACGTGATAGGAAAGGACTAGAAGTAGGTGAGTAAAAGATCCTCTGCGCAGTGTCCAATAACAGTCCTAAGACACTTTATGCCTTACCAGGCCACCAGCAGTGCTGGCCTTATCTTCAGCCTCTTGGACAGAGTGGACACTGGGGAGGAATCATGTGCCTGACAGTGCTAGCTGGCTCTGGAGACACAGGTCTGAGGCAGGGCAACCCAGCAGAGACCCACCCCACTACTTACTGAGTACCGAGGCCCCGGCAATTATATACCAGCAACCGTAAGAAGAAAATTGTGAAAGAATTACCACATAATAGTTCTACTTAGCAGTATCATTCACTGACACTCCAGATGCTGGACGCAGAGGTTAGCATATATGAACAGTCAGGTCCTAAGAAACAGTATGTGTCACTCATTGTCTCGACTCCCTTCAAGGCTTAATGCCTTCTGGACTGTTTCAAAGGTGTCATCCAGAATGAGATTTTGGAGCAATGGAGATTTAGGAGAGGCACAAGAGAAAGGGAACACATTAGGAACACATAAAATTAACTCAGCCCTTTTGTAAATCACCTCCTTGTCCTGCAGCTGTCACTGCAGTTCACAAAGCTGTGCGCTAGAATGAAACTCCTCTCTTTCCACATTAGTGCCACAGGAGCTACACAACATTCGATCTCCTGGTCCATACAAAGAGGTGTATCCCTAGTTGGGCTGCACACTTCTTCTAACGGGCTCAGCTCACAGGCCCTCCACACTAACCCCTGACAGACATTACTGCCTTCTCTGGTTTGTCAGCTTGGCTATGCTCAGTACTGTTTCAGCCCAAAAGAGACAGACTAGCAAAGATGTGTTATTGACCCCATTTAAGTCAAGCTGGACTACATGGTAAAGAGAAACTTTTTAGACTGGCATACCTTCGGTGAGAAGAGCACATGTGAAGACACTGAGATTCTAGTACACCTGGATAGGCAATCCAGAAGCTGGACTGGAGGAATGAAATGCCACATAAAGGCTGCCATGCTGCTTAGCTCCAGCTGGGTGTGGGGAGGAGAGAGGCTCGGAGCACCTCACTGAGTCAAGGGTGGCTGCCTGATACAAAACTGGCAACATTACCAGCAAATATCTGTGCAGAACAAGAGCGAAGCAAGGAGAGGATTGTACATCAGAAGGGTATCTCTGATCAGATAGGTTTCCTGGAATAAACCATTCACCATCAAGGAGGTGCTTAAAGGCACAAATAATCATTAACTTCACTGCAAATGCTTTTATAGTCATGCCATTTATGTACTTGCAGAGAACTCAGCTGGAAATCCCTGTGTCACTAGTCTTTCCTAAATTTATAGTGATACCAGTGGTACCCAAACCTTATGGTGGCCTATGCACAGAGGGGAATTACATGATACTGACCTCCTGGTCACCTTCTCCCTCCCTGTATTTATTGGTTCCTATGCTGGACAGATTCTTACCCTGCACTCTTTACTGTAATAGCTGTTATAGTCACTTGGTCATGTGGTTTCTGGCATTTCCAAGGAAACCTCTCAGCAATTATTTCTGGAGATGGAAAGCAGTCTTTTAGCATGTCTTAGTATCTATTCCACATACTTTATATTATAACAATTTATTCTGCAATGTGATTACATGTTGGCATAGACTCTGATTAGGGCTTTAAACAGGAACTAACAGCAGTTATGTTGAATATATTTTTCATCTGATGATGCACAATACCATTGATTGGATGTAGATTATATTCAGCATTAACTCCAGCTATATAAAAATATCACAAAGGAAAGTCTATCTCATGAAACAGAATACTCTTTAATTGCATGGATGATCAGTACATGTTGTGACTTCTGCTTTTTTTAAAAATCCTGTACACAAGAAAAGTCATGCCTGTAAGAGAAACATTAATCCAAGTAATTACCAAGCATTGTTTACTTTTCCTCATAAATTCTGCAGTTTCTTGATTTTCACCCAGGCTGCATCATAAAGCTAAAGTGATAGGGGAAAAAAAAGCTGGATATGTTGTTGTCCAAAGATAAAAGTTTAAAGTTCATCATGTCAGGATTCAGGAAATGTATTAACTGTTTCTTGCTGACTGCAGATGCATTGCAAAGCTCTGATAACTTTTTTTTCATAATACCCCTTGAACATCATATCTTCACCGCACCTTATACTTTTGACATCCTACAGTCTCAGAACATCTTTAACAGATCTGTACTGATCATCTGATTGGAGATGAGAAATGTCACTAAGTGTACAATTTATTTGACCATGATCATGGAGCTTGCAGGAGAACAGAACTGAATGAGGACAGGTCTCTAAGTTGCTTCCTTAATCCCTGGAAATCTAACTGCTGTTGGCTTTCTAGAGCTGAGAAAGGAGGCTGGGAAGGTAGATATTTCAAACTCTCAGTCCAGATTTTATAGGATGTACATGACAAAAAGAAAGTGAAGAAACTAACAATGATATCACTACAAATTTAAGAAAGACTAAGAGATGCAGTTCCAGCTGACTTCTCTACATAGCCAAAAAGGAAGAAAACACTGAAAAGGTAAGTATTAAAAAGTAGGATCAAATTCAGTCCTTCCTCAGCATCATCAAAGATGATGAGGATTTACAGCTGTGGAATGAAGGGAGTGGAACCGTGGTATGTCTTTGGGAAATTTTTGGACCAACTTCTGCTTCCTTTATTATCCTATTGGACAATTTACTCTTCATACAATTGAGTGAAAATGAAGGAGGTAAAAAGTTAGCAGGAGAGGTAGGGAAGAGCTGAGCTGGTAGGGACAGGACCAGGGGAGGAGACACAGGGAGCACCTCGGTCAGTTTTCTGAGAAATACAAAGAGGAATTTCCGTTTCTACTGCAATTTACCTACAGCCAGTGATGAAGCCTGCATCTTCCCTCAGGCTAGGTCTAGGATAGAAACTTGTACCTGTGCTGTATCATATGTAACGTCAGTTAAGTCCATGATTTTTTTTTTATTTATTTTTTACATTTTTGAGCAAGTTAAATCTCTAATATAGTCTTGGCTTATACTGGCACACCTGTGATTTTGCTAATTGTATTATGGGCCATGTGTCCACGAGGAGGGCTTGACACTATAACTATATCAGCAAACCATTTTACTTTAATTTAGGCCTTACAAAATAAAGGTTGGGAAGCACATCTTTGGTAGATGGAAAGCAGTGATTATCAATTGTCTTGGAGAATACTCCATCAGATCAGGTCCTCTGAGTCATGTTACCATCTGCAGATAGAATCAATTTCAGACACTTATAGGAATCAAAATTAAAATAATTTTAAATGCATTTAAATAGGAACCATCCCACCTAAAATAAACATGGACATGAATAACTACAATGGTAAACAATATAGTCATCATGCACATAGCAATCATTTAACTGTGAGATAACACCTGTGTATTTTATCAGTAAGGCTCACTGCTTTCTGTTGAGAAGATGACTACCGGTTTGCTAATTGTAGCTTCCTTCACTAAAAAGCATGACTCCATCTCACACTTAATTCTTCAGGGTCTGCTTGAAATAGCAGAAATTTCTGCTTTGCCTCCACTTACTTTGTTCCCGTTTGTCATCCTGTTCATGTGATTTTAGTTATTAATTACATAAACATTCCCCTTAGAACCTGCATACCAACAAAAAGCAATTCAAGTGCACTAGCAAGACAGACAGACATGAGGCGGCACGTCTGTTGTACTTATCATTTCAGAGCCAAGGGGAGTCTTACAGGCAACTAAAATGACAATTGGTTCTTTAGCTTTGGTTTTGCTCGGATGCTAAAATCATTAACTTCATTTTACATAAAACCAAATTGTCAGATTATTTTGATAATTATATAAATGTTACACTGATCAAGTACCATCATAAAAAACGTACATTAAAAGCATAAGTTAGCTTAAAACAGGTACTCCTTAACTGAAATGTCTTCCTTTGCATTGGATTTAGGTGGCTGCAAGCAAGGAAGGGTTTGGCATCATACCCCTGTGTTTCACCAGATGTTACTGCTTAGAGATTTACTTCTTCTCAGACTGTAAAATTTCAGCCAGGCAATTTAAAAAAAAAGTAAAAAAAGAAATGCTTATGTCTTATGAGAAAGTTTCTTTTCAGCCTCAGCTCCTGTAAATACTGGTGGTGTCATTTTTGCACTTATAAGTAAAAGTTCTCTCCTGAAAATTACATACAGTGGAAAGACAGCAAAATCAAACAAATAAATGGGCAGAGAAAAGGAAGGAGGAGAAGATACAGTTATGGTATTGGAAAACAATTCTACTTATATACAGGAGGTTGCAAGTAAGCCAGGTTTTCAGTGAAGTTCATTTAGGTCAGGATTTCTGCAGAGAAAATTACCAAACAAATACGCAGCAACAGAACAAGAGAAGGAAGGAGTCCAAGCCTTCCCAAAACTATGCCTAATGTATTAGACAAACTAATGGTTGGTGAACAGTTAGCTGAAAGGAAGACAGCACCTTTTCAGACAGAGAAAGTTTAATGCTGAAGCATTAGAGATAAAGGTTTCAGTTTTCATTGGTGACATTGTGTCCACTCATAGTAACACGGTCAATGGACCAGAAGGGAATTATTTCATTGAGTTTTAACACAAGGCAAAGAAATGCCTTTGAAATTTTTATATGCACCTCATCCAAGGTAATAAAAAATCAAAAATGCAGTATAAGAACAGAAGACCTTGATGTACCTATCAAGAATAGCTCAAGTGGGTTATTATGAATAGGATTCTGCAAGGATTTTAACCATCATAAAGACAGTAAGCATGGATAGGCAATTGCAGAAACGTACAGACACTACCAGGATGCTATTAGTAAGAGTAGGAGAAAAGAGAGTGATATAATACCCACCACAAAAGAAATAAAAGTACCATCAAAATAACATGAGAATGTGCACTTACTCTGTTGATACAAGCCCTTGTGTAGATGCTGAAAGCTGCCAGTTCCCTGACAGCAGAATACGTTCCTAATCACAGAGCAGGCTACACTGGCGGTTTTTCAAGTGACAACTGAGAGTATTCAGCTACAGAAGTAAGAAGGCCAAAAGTCAGTGAATTCTTTGCATACTTTAGTTCTTTGGATGTTTGTTTGTTTTATTTTTTCTATTTGAACTGTAATGAGCACCGAACTATGCGGAAGACCACCTTTAAGAATGATCCTCAATACTACACTGATTCACAACTTTTTATAAAATTATTTCTTTATATTGACAATATTCAGAGCAGAACAGATCACCAAAGACCACATGATGTCTCTACTTCTTACAGTCACATCACTTAAAGGAAGTAATTTTTTTTCCTAATAAAAACCTATCTGATAACTCTGGCTATAATATATCACTATTATTTATATATCATGCCTAATACCATAGTGCTTTGGAGCCCTGTTCATGATGGCCCTAATCATCCACTGTGACAAGCAGACTTCTGTTTGGACTTGGATTTATTGCTGTAGTTTGTTGGTTACCTAAAGATTAAATTGCCCTCCTGTTTAAATAAGGGGCCTCAAATAGATGCTCTATATTGTATCAGAGAGCTAACTGTTGGATCCATTGTTCTTTGACACCTTCTTTTCATTTATCAACCACAGATTTTTTTAATTTAATCATGTCAATTTTCTACTTGTTCTTTCCTCATACTTAGCAGAGGTTTCTTCAACTGACTGCATGATCGAAACTTTAATAAAGATTCTGGATAATTTATATGCAAAATTTTAATAGCTATCACATGTCCTGAGGTTCATCCATTGAAACACATATACCACAAAGAAGAATCAGTTCATAGACTACTAAGGTAGACACCCATGGCTAAAATATGTACTGTATAGTGCATACAGTCTGGACAATCATCTGTATGACAGGATACAAGAATTCAGACATAATGAATATCATTTCACAAATGTACAGATTACACTGAATTAGAGCGACATACCAAACTCAGAAGAATTTTAGAAAGCTGCAAGAGAAAACAGTCTGATGTGTGAATTAATTATCTGACCTCTGCTTTGAATATGTCATATCCCAGTCATTTCATTTTATTAAAAGACTGTATAATCATGAACATAATCATAAATGCAATGTTTAAGAAAAATCTGATTTGAACCTCTGTACTTGGGTCACACATAATGTAATTCAGTTTTACTCTCTGCTTAATGCGATTCATATACAAAACTGTTACACAAAAATATAAAGTATGGAGGAACAAACTCTGTTCCAAAGGGACAGTAACTTTTAAATCAAAGGATTTAAACCAAAATGAGTAGGGTACCTAATCACAACACAATGCCACATTACCTAATTGGACATAGGAATGTTGAGATTTTGTAGGACTAGATTATAGCATGTGTGATGAAATCGTATCACTCTGGTGGCAACACTGGAGGCAGTAAGCCTTTTTTAAAACAGTTAATTGCTTGTACTGGGATATCTTTGAAAACATATACTTGGCCCACTCTAGTAGACACATAAGAAAATCCTTGGAAGTTGTAGTAACTCTGACTTTGTTGCTGACTTTTGCTGTATTTTGCCGATGAGCTAAATAACTTTGCCATTTGTGTACTCAGATGATCATTCATGCTCATTTGTGATCAGTTGAAGTATCTTCACCATTTTAATGCAATAAATATCAGCCTATGTTGTACAAGACAGCAGGCACTGCTAGGAATATATTACGCTGGATGAATAGGACTAATATTAATAATGGGCTTTAGTGCTAATCATTCTCCTCGCCTTACTTGCATGACTGCTTCTCTAAATTTTTTTGTTTAAAGACATGGCTTATATAAAGTTTGTTTGTGCCTGTCTTTCAAAGGTTTGCATTGCGTTCTGAAAATAGTTGTTCTCTCTACTCAGCATTTTATATTTATAACCACACTTCACAAAGCTTTTGTTAAAGATCACCTGCACCTATTACAAGTCTGTAGGAGCACACTGTTTATGAACTTGAAATAGCAGAGACACACCAGGGTGGTTTCCATTTAGACAGCATATGGTAGCTACCTGGATATACTACAGTGCTATGGATCATTTGCTACAATTAATAGAGCTAGCCAAAGTAAAGAAAGTACAACTGGCAAAAATATGTCTTTTAAGGTTTTGCTCCAAATTGGATTGAAATGAAGATTTGAGACATTCAAAAAAATTGCATTTCAAAATGACTGAAACATGACAATTCTCAGATTAACTGGGAAACATCCCTAGGAACCGGCAACATGAAAGGGACAAGAATGGGCCTTCATCCTGTTCAGTGCCATTCTGCTCAGTGCTTTCATAGTCTTCTGCTTTGGGACAGGTTGTCTGGGCTTCTAAAGAGCCCTGAGATATCTCTTTCTTTGCTTGGCCCCAAAGTAAAATTCAGGGTGAACTGATCTATATGAAAAAGCTGTCCTGCAACTGCAGACTGGGAGCACCTCAGAGGACTCCAGGCCCCAAGCTGCAGGTCATGCCTCCAGTAGGTTGCCTTCCTAAGCAGGGTTTTCATACTCTCTGCTGTGGGACTAGGCTGGGGGTTAAGCAGAGGTCCCCATGACTTTCACATTCCTGATGTTGCAGGAGGGCACCTGGAAGCCCTGCAAGGCTGCACTAGAGCTGCAGGCCCTGGAAACACTAGTATCTAACCTTGCAACAGCCTCACTGTGTGGGGACTGCTTAGATCAACCCTAATGTGGACTGCTCAGGTCAACCCCAAAAGCTGTAGCCATAATATTTCCAGAGTACGTGACTCTAGGACAAGTCAAGAGTTAAAGCACAGATTTGTAGGCTTTGAATGCCTGCTCTGCACAAGAGAGTCCATGAACCTTAAGAGACCTGATCTGAGCTGCAGCTGCCATGGCTTTCACAGCTTCAGAGCAGCAAGCCTGAAGCTACGAATCCTGAAAGCACCTTCGGACCTGGGCAGCCCACTCTTCCTATATCAAATACTAAGTTACTTTCATTAGGCATGGCTGCTGGGACACTTCACCTGCGAGTTGACCGAGAATGATGGGGAATTTTCTCCCCCTCACTTTTTGAACCTCATAAAAGAAGGTTAGCTTGTTCAGGCAACAAACATGAATCCCCAGTCCTCTGTGAGTAAACATTTTGAAAATAGGGAACTAAATGCCTACTTTAAGACTTTAATGTTTCAAACATCATGATGAAAAATAGAAGCAGTGTTACCTCCTGCAGATACGAGACAGAAATAAATCAGGGAAGTAATTTACTTCAAAGGTCTCTATGTTTACCTCTCCCTGTCTCCTAACTGGGACACCAGTCTTACTGACTGAAACCAAAAATGTAGTCAAGGGAAAAATATACACAAAGTGCTTGAAATAGTCCAAATGAATGTAGAGTCTGATGGGTTTCGCATTGGTTCTGACAGTTTTGTATTACATGACAGTTTTAGGTGTTAATTTTCATTTTTGTTTGCATTTCTTGTCACAGTTAGGACCAAATTCTGCCTGAGCCAGAGCCTTATTGGCAGCTTGCCTCTGATCTGTTGAAAACCAGTGACAATTGGTGCTGGACAGGATGTTTCCCTCTTTCATGAAAAGGCACAACTTAGAGCACAGCACTTGCCACAGACCCAGATGGCACACTTCATGCCAAAATCTCTAGATAATCTGTACCAGGGGAGAGAGCAATCACAATATAGTGTGTGGATCTGTGAGCTACATTTGGGTAGTGGGCTGCACTTGTTCTGTCACTTCCCCTTCCTGAGTCCTGTAGACATTTAAGCAAACTGCTATATTTTGCCTTACCCAAAAATCAAGAGGCTATTTTAAGTTGTTATATTTATTTCAGATTAAGAAAGCAATAAATCAAGAGAGTGGCAAAGGTTTTGTAAGTGAACACTCAATTGCCATGTAAGAGGAGAAGCCAGACCACTCTGAAATACAATAAAAAGGACTTACAGAGGAGATTGCCTGTTGCTCGTTAAGCACAGCAAATGGTAACAGTTTGCTTTTCTCAAAATACATGATTTTTGAACAATGAAGTCTGACAGAACCATCCTAAAACATCCAGAAGCGTTCTGCCTGCATTCCCTGCTTATATTCACTATACACAATTATTGTCTGGCTCTGCAAGACAGAATGTTTAAAGATTGAAAAGTGCAGTGCATTTCAGAAAAATGAGACTTAAGAACGACATTGTCAAACACACCACAAAACGAGGCAGAATTACTAAAGGATTCCCTGGAGCAACCACAAGTCCTGCTGCGAACGTTCCTGCTGGGGCTCCCTAATTAATGTACCCATTTTCCACCTGTCACACAGCAGAATTAAACTCACTGCATCTCTGCTTTAATTCTCCACTCAATCAATAATTCAGATAACAGATCCAAAGTCCTGTAGATTCTGTGTATTGATCTTCTCCCACCCTCAATTTGCCAGTTGTCTCCACTAACTTTGAGCAGTGCGTCACTGAAAGTCCATTTCATTTAAAATGTAATCACTTTGCCGATGCTGAAGTGCTTGCCAGTTTCATTAGTCTTCAGAAAACTTTCCCGAAATATGGACCTGTGTGTAAACGCATTGAGTATTGCTTAGAAACAGAAATCAGCGTTCAATCTATGACTTCTTCTCTGGCAATAAAAATTGGTCTATGCAGATACATAGGCAGAAATTCTATATTTAAACCACTAACCCTTTCCAAGTTCACCAGAATTAGGCTAAAACTTCAAATATATTTCTCTTCTTTTTTTCATCGCAACTTAACAATTTCTGATGATTGAAAAAAAAGTTTTACTTATTTATAATATTTTAACAGAAAAGCTTGGTAACCAAAAGGCAAATAAAAAAAATTCTACCCTTATTCTGCTGAGACAGCCTCTATCTTTTCCAACCCCATAAAGATAGATCTCCAAGTCTCATGAGGTTTCACAGTAATTAATGCAAACCATTTAAATCTGATTCTGAAAGCTGAATGGACTAAACAATGGAAGGTAAATTACTTTTTGCTGTTTTACATCTTCTCAATTCCTCGGCAAGGGTCAGAGCTGACACAGGGAAGATTAAATAGCATACAGCACAAAACGACCCTTATCACTGCCTTTCTGGAAAATTTGTTTTCTATGTATGTAAAAGGTTTATAATGCTCTTGACTAAGAAGATACATGGGCATCATTACTATGTTTATACCAAGTGAATAGAAATAGATCAGGAGATGCTTAGTTATTGGCGGAGAGATAGCAGAAGAAAGTTATTAAAATACAGAGAAAGTACTGTTAGTAGCATCCAATGCAAGACAGATCCCTGCATTGTTTTTCTGAAGATAAAATTCACTGGAAAAAGTTAGAAAAGTACATTTCTGATAGCAGTAAAGTCAGGCGTGAGTTAGGATACCAAACCAGCTGTATTCAGTTCCTAAAGCTCAAAGTATGAGCAGTGCCATAGTGATGCATTTTCCAGAAAAAACAGTGTCTAGCACAGTGCCTTATCTGCATGTCTGTCGTGGGGAAAAGGCTAATACGGGAAGGCTGAAAAATCTACTGTTGGGTCAACTCCTTTCATTCCACCAGCAAAGGCAAAGAGATATTTGATCTGCATACTAGCTTTGAAGTATTACTAGATAATAAGTTTTTGCCTTGGTCTACCAAGTTAGTACGCCACCAGCAGCCTACTATCTTAGAAGTAACGTGGGAATAACTTTGAGCACGTCTATAAAAAAGGGAGTGGAAGAGATTCAGAAAGGCTTACTAGCCTGGTCAAAGTTCATCCAGCTAGCCTGACTGCCAGTTGTACCCAAGACTTCACGAACATTAAAAAAAAAAAAAACAACAGTGGATAGCCATACAGGAATCATATCAACCACTGATTTGGTTTCTGCTTCGGAATACTTAGGTAAATTAAGAGTTTTCAAATTCAGGTCTCCTGATATCCTAGGCTGCTTAAACCTGTATTAGAAGTGATCTCAGAGCCATTAACAGTTAGCTTTGGAAATTAACGATAGACTTGAAGTAGAAGAAAGGACTAGATTTTTATTATATTTCCCGTTCTTTAAAAAGGAGTTGGAAAATTATTAATTAGCTTCATTTCCTGGAAAAATTCTGGAATTAAATAATCAAACTTATTATAAGTGCCTGCAAGATAATAAGGACATGTGTTACACGCAACAAAGATTTTGTCAGGAAGTAGCCTTGCCAAGAAAACATTTATTTGTTAATGAAGTAATAGGCTTTGTGGATAAGGGAGGAACAGTTAACATTGTACCTTGAATCTAATAATGTTTGCCATATAATCTTAGATGGTAGTCTAACAAAGGGCTAGGAAAACATGGCATGAATGAAACTGCTGTAGGTTAGGTACACAACTGTTTGGATCATCACACCCGAAGAGAAATTATCAGTGTAGTTTTTCCATACTTAGGCAAACTCACTGCATGGTTTCTGCAAAGGATTTGTCCTGAGTGTTGCTCTGCTCAATCCTTTCTCTAGCAGTACAATCACAGGATATGTAGCTATCACCCTCAGACGACAAGAAACTTGGAAGGACTGACTACCAGTTCTTTGGAAAACTGAAACAGATTTCAAAATGATTGTGACAAACTGGACAAATGTTCAGAAAAATGGGATGAATAATGTGAGATACTATACCTAGGAATAACCAGCTGTAGATGTATACAGTATAAAATCACTGGTTAGTTAAAAGAAGTTGAGCCCTATTTCAAAAAATAGTTAAAAGTTAAAATTATTTATGAGCTGAAGATGAATGAGCAGTATCATGCTGCTCCAGAAAAGGCAGTCTTAGTACAGGAACATACAAAGTCAGGCCTGTAAAGACCATCCCACAGTCATTCCACTCTCTCAGCTGGTATACTGTCACCATCTGCCTCAGAAAGGTGCAGACAAACAAGAATCCAT